>JACDJE010000499.1:70211-144318 GCA_016647715.1 Pavo muticus
ATAATTTCATTACTTAATTTATTCTTTTTTTTTTTTCCAATTGATACATACCAGAGTATTTAACTCAGTAATACTTGCCTGTTTGCTTTAATGGTCCTGACATCTTAATGTGTTCTTTTGTTGTTTTTTTTCTTGTCAGATTTTATCCCCAGTATTTTTCAAATAAATATGTAATATCAAGAGTGGTGGGGTCTTAAATATATTCAAAGTCACACATTATAAGCAGTACATAGGCATGTTATTCAAGTTTATTTTCATTTGTCTGATATTAAATCTACACCACAGATATGTGATACGTATGTATTCTACATCTTTACAATGGCTAAAATGTATTTTTGTACTGCATGTGAAAATATACTAGCAAGCACATATAAGGGGAAAACGATGTTGTAATATTAAGGTTAGTCACTGATTAAAAAACAAATATATACAGTGTAATAAACAGCAAAGTTTATTTGAGAAAGATGTCTAGAGTCAGTGTATAGTTAAGTGGATACATACTACAGACTAAGCCAGTCAAATACAAGCAAGCTTAGTATATGGTACATTAAAATGTAATAGCAAAAAATTCCAAAACAATAACTGCCTTTTTTCAGCTTGCAATTACAGACCTGTCTTAGAGTAACAAGTTCTCCATTGATAGTATAACTCTTGAATAGGAGGGGGGAAAGAATGTGTGCCTTTTTTCTTATAGAATGTTTTAAAACCAGTGCGCCTGATCAGACATTGCATGCATTAAAAGAGAAAGCTGGATGAAGTTATGAGATTATGTTTTCCCTTAAAAATTAAACTTAACCTCCAAAAATATTAAGGCTTTCTAAGCGTTGCTTTTCATAAAACAGCCTAGAGATGAGAACATGCAGGACTGAAGCAAAAACCAAACAAACAAAAAGCCAAGAAAACAAATTCAGGCAGAGCTATTTTACTTTGTAAACTGAAAATAAGTATGTTTTTCAAAAAAATTACTAAGGAAATGTATCACGTATGGTTATGTGTTATGACAGTTATTGTGAACCATTCAGAGAAAACAGAAAGGAAATGTATTAAAAGCGACAGTAATGAAGTGAACAAACAGGTTTGGGCAATATGAAAGGGCAAAGGCTTTCACAGTATTAAAAAGTGGAATTTTGTTTAAATGCACTTCCTATAATGAGTTTTGGAAAGTTTTGAATTTGGGTAGAGTGCCTCTTTTAACATGATGTTGACTGCAGGAAATGTTCGTTTTTCTCCAGATATTAATCTTTTAAAATACCCGTATTAAACATTTCATACATATTTCTAAATGATGCGTAAGACTGGGTCATCTTAGAAACAGGTTTTATTTAGCAAGAAAGTAGGGAAGTAGCAAATCAAACAGAGAATTAGAATAAATAACCTGAGAACTTGCACGTGTTGTCAGACTTGCAGGCCTGAAAAGGAAAGCAGAAGTACTATTGTGTGTTTTCTAATCTTACTTGTTGCTACATTCCATTCAGCCCATTGCTGGTCGGTCTGCAGTTGATTATCCATCTAGAAAACTGAGATAACTGTGACACATAGTTTCATAATACTTTGGCTAAATAGAAAAAATAGTATTTGAAATTTCATATTCACATAATCTTATTTCAGTCAGCTCCTAGAAAAAAAAATGGTGCTCTAAATTCAAAGCTTACTCTCAAATATTGTATAATGGGGTATCCATTCTGGTTTCAGGATATATAATTTGTCCTTCATAGTTCTGATCTTTTCTATAAGAGCTCTAATTCTCTTACATTTGTAATTTAATCCATTTTGTTCTTTAAGAATAGTAGTTGAGTTCTTTGTGTGTACATCTTTCTTGTTTAGGGCACTGCTTGCATAGACATGAAACATTTTAATATCAATCTCACTTAAGTCACCAGTAAGGTGGAATGCCATTTGTGTCATATTTCTGTCCTTTCTGCATTTGCAAATACCTTTACATTTAGAATGTGTTTTCTTCTGTTTTCTTATGATGTATATATGAGTATGCATACAAACATGCACACACACAATTCTAAACATAAGAACTAAGTGTATAACACAGAAGACATTGCCATGTTTTGTAGCGATGCAAAATACTGTCACTGCAGGTCCAGTGCACTTAGGTACCAGCTAAATGAATTATTCTAACTGCCTGATTTCCATTCATAAGCAGGCAGTTAGAGAAGGCTGAATCCTTCTGGCAATTTAGTTCTCCTCTCTTTCATAAGGCCCTTAGCTCTCCCCCTGTAATGGCTTAGACTGTAAAATTGTTGACACCAAGATGCATTTACTGTATTATGTAGCTCATCATTTTGCTGAGTAAAATGTTAATTACTGTAGTCATATATCAGGAATATCGGTTTGCATAAGATCAGATTGAATGAATGGCCTGGTTGCGAACTTTCAAAATGCCTTCTTGTTTTATGATGAGGTACCTACTTATAAGATGCAATATTAACACGTGTCCAATTAATACATTGGGGGGATTGTGTATTATGTGAAAGGTAGTTATGTACATTTCTAATCACTACATGTAATTAAAAAAGATTAATTGAGAATGTAAGCCTTTGATATTTCTGTAAGAGTCTTCGTGGTTCATCCTTCCTGGAAAGTTAAGTGGTCTCTGTTCTAAAAACTACATCTTGAGTGATACAGTAGGAGTGTTTAAGAAATGGACAGGGTCATTTATGTTTGCTCTTTCTCAAATAGTGTTCAGGAAGACATGTAGTAGTTTTTGTGAGTGTGTTTGTGTGTGTGTGAGTGTGTTTTTTAACTTTCCAGGTTAAACCATGAGGTTTTTTAGGGAAACTATGAGCTATCCACGTGCTATTTTGAGAAAAGTGATTACTTCATTTTGCTTACAGGACTGTAATGGGAAATTTGCTAATAGTTCTGTCAACTTGGTGTTCATCTCTGGCTAGTAGCCTCAGACTTTATCCTTCCTCAATTGTGACTCAGAATTCATTCTAACAGTTGAAAGAGTAACTTCCAAATTACTGATTTTGAGTTCTTAAGGGGGAAAAAGCACTGCATTAAGAGCGACTTGAAAGAGGAGACTTTAAGCAGTAGAGTTGCATAAGATCTTCATTTTGATGGATAAGTTTCTGAATAACCTGCTATTTTGGGGAGTGTTACAGCCTGGAACTGTAAAATTAAAACCATTAACTCACTGGGAACTGTTCGCCTGTACCACTGCCAGCCTGTAGACACTGTCAGTCTATAGGAAACAACTATAACAACTGGAAAGAAACAAGTGTTTTAAAGCTTTGTGGACAGGAATTCAAATATACTTTAGCCAAAAGCAAATCAAATTCCTCAGAAATCTGCATTATATTGAACGATTGAAAAGTAATAATGGTGCTTTGAGGTCTGTTTAGTGTAATGATGTAGCAGTACTTGTAACAACCGGACACAGACAAGATAAATGAACCCTTCCGGTACATGCTTGGCAATATCAGTTTCTGCATTGCCTCAGCTGTCTCTTCCTATGCCTTTGCTCAGCCACTGGCTCCCCAGTGCACTTTGACAAGAGCATAATTATGGTGGAATTGTATGTAATGGGATTTGTGAGCAGAGGAGGCTTTTGGTTCCAGGGAGGGAGGTCTGAGAATTCCCCAGCTGTGAGAACAGACAATGTGTGTGACATGTCTAAAGGTCTGTGGAAGGATGTTTAGATACTCAAAGTTCTTCAGCTTTGGCAACTTGTGGGAAGTCAGCTTTCCTTTATTTAACATGAAAAATTCCTTTCTCCAGAGAAGGAAGGAGGAGCAAGAAACATATTTAAAATAAAATAGTAACATCAGTGCAACATAGCAACTAAATGGTGTCTAATAAAATAAAAAATATGAAGTCATTACGTGCTCTTTGTTGTTTATTTATTTATTTTGCTTTTTAATTATCTGTTGTCTTAATATTTCTCTATGAACATAAAATGATCAAATAGCAGGTTTTTTTACTCTGTTGTTGAGTATTATTTTGGACAGAATATTTGCTCCCCTTAGCATTTATTTTTGTGCGTGAATTCAAATACAGCAAGTAGCGATAAATGACATTCTTTTCATTATATGAGGTGGTGTTGTTATTCATAGTTTCACTGCTATCTTCCCCTTCTCTGTCCCTTCCATATCTCCTCTAGGACTCATATAGTAACTTTTGATATTTGAGATATTAATGGTTTTGCTCAATATATATATATTTAAAATATTTACATATGCACCCTAAAACCTAAACATTTAATATGGTTATTGTCTGTAAGGATACAAGTATGTACCCGTTTACAGACAGTACTTTCGTCTGAATTTAGTCGGTCTTTGTCCACACCCATAGTAAATATTTTCACATTGACTTTGGCACTTAGATATGAAAACGATAGATGCCTTGGAAATAGTTTAGATAGATATGGCTAGGGTGTGCCATTTTAAGTTTCAGGAATGTAACTGGCATAAGAATATTGATAAACTCAAGTCTTTTGTATATTTCTATTTCACAATTTCTTTTCAAAATACAATAAAAACTCAAATCTTGGTTAAAAATACAGAAGTATGTTGCCTTTCTGCAATCTACCAAACTTGGCGTGGTTCTGCTCTACTGGATTCAGTGTATTTTTGCTGAAACTGTGCTAAGCTACACTAAAATTATACCAGAGTGAACCTATAGACTTCCAAATTTTAAGATGCATTTTATTCAAAGACTTTTAAAACCTATCTTTTCTCTATCTTTCACTACTGAGTGCTTTTCAGGAAACTAAAGTAATTTAGTATATGAAAAGTATTACAAAAGAGACCAATCAAAGCAGAATAGGTTTATACCTATGGTCAGAACATTAAGGATTATATAATGTATATGTAGGGAAGGATGTATATAAAATACATAAGCAATGTATGTACTCTATATTAACAGCTGAAAAATTCTATAGCATGTTTGTCCAACCTACTTCTTTCATGCTTTTTTATTCTTTTCTTTTTATGTTCTAATAAAAATATAAAACAATTTTGTTACTGATATGAAATAGATAATACAGTTAATATTCATGTGGCCTGAGACAATTTCTCTTCACTCACTGCAGCTCAGGCAAGCCAAAAGGTTAGACATCCATTTTCTAGAGAGCAGGACAGAGTAGTTCAAACAATAGAGGAAGAAACTTTAAGAAAGATTATTTCAGACTCGCTAGATTGCAGTATATTTTTTCTGATTTAATGAGATACGGGTACTCCTGAGAGCCAAGGTAGTGTTTAGTTAGGTTACAGAAGCAACAAAATGTAATTAAAAATAACATCCTCCTGAATGGTAAAATAAAACATGAAGCTTAAAAAGAGAAGGTTATATGAATTCAGGTTACATGGCTTCACCAAGGGCAAATCATGCCTTACAAACTTGGTGGACTTTTATGATGGAGTTACGACATTAGTGGATAAAGGAAGAGCAACTGATGTAATCTACCTGGACTTGTGCAAAGCATTTGACACTGTCCTGCACAACATCCTGATCACCAAATTGGAGAAAAAAGGATTTGATGGATGGACCACTTGCTGGATCAGGAATTGGCTGGATGGTCATACTCAGAGATTTGCAGTCAGCGGCTCCACAGTGTCCAAGTGGAGACCGATGATGGGTGGTGTTACTCGGGGGTCGGTGCTGGGACCGGTGCTATTTAGCATCTTAGTAGGAGACATAGACAGTGGTATCACGTGCACCCTCAGCAAGTTTGCAGATAACACTAAGCTGAGTGGTGGAGTTGACACACGTGGATCGGGGCAACCCCAAGCACAAATACAGGGTGGGTGATGAATGGCTTGAAAGCAGCCCTGAGAAGGATTCACTGGTGTCACTTGATGAAAGACTCGACACGAGCCAGCAATGTGCTCTTGCAGCCCAGAAGGCCAACCGTATCCTGGTTTGCATAAAGAGAAGCGTGGTCAAGGGAGATGATTCCGCCCCTCTACTCGGCTCACATGAGACCCCACCTGGAGTATTGCATCCAGTTCTGGAGCCCCCAGCACGAGAAAGACATGGAGTTGTTGGAGCAGGTCCAGAGGAGGTCTACGAAGAGGATCAGAGAGCTTGAGCACCTTCCCTGCAGGGACAGGCTGAAAAATTGGGGCTCTTCAGCCTCGAGAAGGGAAGGCTCTGGGGAGACCTTATAGCCATCTTCTAGCTCCTGAAAGGAGGCCCACAGGAAAGCTGGGGAGGAAATTTGTGTAAGGCCATCTTGCAACTAGTAATTTCAACAACTTATCCTTGCCAAGTCTCTGCATTCAATTATTTAGCAAGAATATGTACGGCTAATATATATCTTGTTTATATCCTTCAGTGGACCAAATTTATCAGCACTGAGGAAATACTCTCATTAAGACAGGCAGAGCTAATAAAGTAGTATTTTATTGTGACAGGTGCTCCTAAAGGATGTTCTGACAGTGAGGTTGATTTATCGTAGACTAGATTTTTATGGTCAATAGATTGTTCAAATAAGCTTTGGAATACTTTTAATTTGTAATAACATGTAAGAATGTGTGATGTACAGTTATGTATCTTAGTTTTATAAGCCAGACTAGCTGGCAGCATGTCCAAGATGTTTGATGGTGTTCTTCAAGATGTGAATTTATTCTTGGGATTCTCACTTCACAGTATTGCCTTGTTAATTTGGAAAAAAAAAAACAAAAAACCAAACACATTGTGGATGAGTTAAATGTTTGAAAATGTAAGGTATATGTGCGTAGGCATTTCTGATATGCATTTTCCAGTTATATTCAAATAATTTATTTGTTACCATAAGTATACTCTTGCATTATAGAAGACATGCAATCATCAATAGCATATGTTGTTTTTCTAGAGATGGGATAGTTCACTGAGTCAGAAAAGCTAGCTATTGTATTTCCAGTCTTGCCAAAGTCTTGCTGTGCAGCTATAAGAACCTTTATTATCTGCTGTAATTTCAAAAGTACATCACAGAGGTTTAATTCTAGAAAGGTGTTAATTTCAATCATAGCATGTAGCGCATTACATAATAGAAAAGAAAAATAATGAATTGTATAAAAGCATGCTACCATGGGAAACAGAGTAAACTACATAATTAAACGTGGAAATCCAAGATCACAAAACATATTAATTAAAAAGCCTAAGAACTGCATTTACAGTGAGCTCTTTCCCCTAATATAAAATAAATTATCACAGAAGAAATATTTGAAAATTTATTGTTTTTCCAAAAGCTTATCACTTGTTTTAGAAGATAGAAAATTAGATGCTCCATCGACAAAGTGATTATTTGAGAACAATTATGTACTTAAAAGTTACCTACTTCATGTGACACTTACATGTTTGAAACCTTACATATGGTCCTCTTGTGTTGCATATATTCAATGCTTGTATGAAATACATGTTTAAGTCCTAGTTGCAACTGAGGCCATGGAGTAATTTTTAATATTTGGTGGCACTGCTGTAGAAGCACTCATGACAACACCAAGCTTTTGGCTTTTCATCAACAGCAACTTGCCAATAGCAACAATGTTGAAATATGTTGATTTGTGTAAACAAAACCAATGAATTAGATATTAGAGAAGTTAAATTCTACCTTGTTATTGTTAGCAATATAGGAAGTAACACTAAGGTTGAATCATAGTGAGTTCAAGATTGGAGTGCATCTTTCAGTGCGCAAAATCCATCTCACCGGAAAAAAATTGTGGGTGTGAAAAACAGAAAAGGTGTTTGGGGAATATTCTACTGAAGTATTGGAAAATTCTGACTTACTCTGCCTCAGATATTTAGTCTGAAGTTCTTTAGTGTACCACCCTACCCCACCAAGGACTTACTGAAAGAAAGCAATGCACTGTTCCTCCTCATCTCAAGACTCAGCAGGGAGAGTAGTATCGCTGAGTGATGAGGTATAAAACACATCATCTATTCTGTTCCAATAGGTGGAAATGAAGAAAATGTGTGCCTCATGACCCAATAGTAGATTCTGCTGTTAGTACTATTCTATTTCTTTTTCTTTAAGATGTCTCTGTCCTGTTTGTTTGTTTGTTGGTTTGTTTTCCTTTTTTTTAACAACACACTGTACCCTGAGGTCTTATCTGTAAATTATTTTTCACTTGTTCCTTTTATGTTACTGAAATTTCATGCTGATCTATTTTCTGGCTTTTTGCTCAAGTCAGGAAGTCCTTTCCTTTTGAAGATTGTAGTGTTATCTTGACAGACCTTAATAAAACACTACAGTCTCTTCATCATGGTGATATTCTGCTGTCTTTTATTTCTCCTAGGAAGGTTAGTAAAGTCAGTGATTTATTAATGTTTCATCTAGAATCTCTGTATCACATGCGGGTTTCACAGCTCCTTCAGTCCCTAGAATATCAGTTGAAAATATCATAGAATCATAGAACTGTTTGAGTTGTAAGGGACCTTAAAAGGTCACCTGGTCCAACTCCTCTGCAATGAGCAAGGACATCTACAGCTACACCAGGCTGCTCAGAGCCTGGTCCAGCCTGACCCTCAATGTCTCCAGGGATGGAGCATCCACCACCTCTCTGGGCAGCCTTTTCCAGTGCCTCATCACCCTTATTGTAAAAAACTTCTTCCTTATATCCAGACTAAATCTCCCCTCATTTAGCCTGAAACTATTTCCACTTGTCCTATTACAACAGACCCTGCTAAAGAATGTGTCCCCTTCTTTCTTATAGCCCCCTTTTAGATACTGAAAGGCCACTATCAGGTTTCCTTGGAGTCTTCTCTTCTCCAGGCTGAACAGCCTCAGCACTGGTATGCTGAGCTGGAGTTGCTCCTTTTCTGTTGTCAGGCCTATTTTACTGGGTGATGTTGAGGGGGAACTGTGGGAAGTCTGAGCTCAGTACATGGAGAAAAGTATCTTTCACTCTCTACATATTTTCAGACCTATCTAATTCTCCAGACTATGTGCCACGCTGAATTCCAAATCCACTTCTACATATGTCTTAGAAAACGGGAAAAAAATGTTTTTGTCTTGTGGCTTTCTACAAGCTGCTGCTTGCATGTTCCATGTGTGAAGACCATCTACAATCAAGAATAAATGGAAGAAATTTATTAGTGTTCAAATGAGACTTATAAAAAGTGTCATGAACTACTCAAGCATATACAGTGAAACACCATCGTTAAAATATATATAGAAGATGAGGTCAGGTAAAAACATGAAGACTGTAGAACTTGCTTGAATATATTTTTTTGATATATGCTTGTGTTATGAGCTGAAACTCTTAAATCCATGGTCCTATCCATGCCCTTCTGTTAATACAAGATTATTCTTCAATTATTCAAGATGAAATCAGACAGAAAAGAAACAGTAAAGACTTTGAAATGGAAATCACCTCATATTATAAAGGTGATCCACTCATTATCAGCAAACAGGATTGTGTAGTGTAGCCTATGTAAAAACTTTGAAAACTTTCTTCTTCATGAATATTCCAGTAAAGATTAAGGCTCTTTTAGAACTGAGTGGTGTATATTCTGCAATGGATATAGAAGGTGGAAGAAATAAAATACTTCAACAGAAAGATGACGTAGCTACTAATGAATAATTTACTTTTTCTTTGATGCAGTCTTAATTTCTAAAACAAAGTAGTTATAAAAAGTGTAACCTATCTGTTTTAAAAATGTTTAGACCTTGGACTAGACTTAGTTCATTATACAGATTCCACAAAGGTAACTTTCACATAATTAATCTCATTCACACAATAATTTTATAGTAGAAGAACCCAATTTATTTTGAAGCTTTGCAGAAGAAAAGTGCTTAAACATATTACATTTTGGAACAATAAGTAAAGGCTTCTTAAAAAACAATATTCTCAAGATAGAGAACTTGAGATGAAAACCTGTAGCAGGTCAACTGGTTTTGGACCATTTTAATGCAGTTAAACTGTTACTTGAGTGACTTAAGGGGAAAGCCTCATTCAGATACTAATAATGTATTTTAATGGAACAAGGGAGAAAATCTGTAATGAAAGATGAGCCATAATTTTTTTTTATTCAGAACACTCTGTGCTGCCTTATTTCATGGAGATACAGCCTAAAGTTAGGACAAACATGTTGGACATCTAGTTCATCCAATAAAATGATAGTCTCAAGTGCATATTTTCTAGACACTGTTATTTTTCAGACTGTCTCCTATTTGTATAGGATCTAATGTGAGTTTGCGTTGTTATTAATATTCAGAATACTTTAAATAAGTTATGAATCTCTGACATTTTCTTCAAGCTTAAATGATATTACTACTCTATTTTTTTTGACACAAGTTTAGTTGATAATACAATGAATATTTTTCACTGGAGGTTTTTTTCTAGCATTTCACAGAATCACAGAATCACCAAGGTTGGAAAAGACCTACAAGATCATCCAGTCCAACCATCCACCTATCACCAATAGTTCTCACTAATCCATGTCCCTCAACACAATGTCCAAATGTTCCTTGAACACCTCCAAGGTCGGTGACTCCACTACCTCCCTGGGCAGCCCATTCCAGTGCCTGACCAATCTTTCAGAGAAGTAGTATTTCCTAACATCCAGCCTGAATCTCCCCTGGTGCAGCTTGAAGCCATTCCCTCTAGTCCTGTCACTAATTACACGAGAGAAGAGGCCGACCCCCAGCTCACTACAACCTCCCTTCAGGTAGTTATAGAGAGCAGTAAGGTCTCCCCTGAGCCTCCTCTTTTCCAGACTGAACAATCCCAGCTCCGTCAGCTGCTCCTCATAAGGCCTGTGCTCCAGACCCCTCACCAGCTTTGTTGCCCTTCTTTGAACACGCTCCAGGGCCTCAATGTCTTTCTTGCAGTGAGGGGCCCAGAACTGGACACACTACTCAAGGTGCAGCCTCACCATTGCTGAGTACAGAGGTACAATTACTTCTCTGTTCCTTCTGGCAACACAGTTTCTGATGTAAGCCAGGATGCCCTTGGCCTTCTTGGCCACCTGGGCACACTGCTGGCTCATGTTCAGCCGAGCATCAATCAATACCCCCAGGTCCATTTCCTCTATACAGTCTTCCAGCTACTCTGCCCCAAGCCTGTAGCATTGCCTGGGGTTGTTGTGGCCAAAGTGCAAGACCCAGCATTTGGTCTTGTTGAACCTCATCCCACTGGCTTCAGTCCGGCTATTGATATCATGGGGGTAGCCGAGACTACCAGGTCAGAGAGTGGAGTACCCTGAGGATAACTGGTCTGACTTTTAAAGACAGACTTAAAGAAGGCATTCAGAACCTCTGCCTTTTCCTTATCCTCAGTGGTCACATTCTCAGCCTCATCCAGTAAAGAATGGAGGTTCTCCTTGGCCCTCCTCTTACTGTTGATATATTTGTAAAAGAGTTTCTTGTTCCTTTTTACCCCAGCAGCCAGGTTGAGTTCAAGCTGGGCTTTTGCCTTTCTGATTTTCTCTCTGCACATCTTAACAACTTCTTTGTATTGTTTCTGAGTTGCCTGTCCCTTCTTCCACAGGAGGTAGATTCTCTTTTTTCTCCTGGAGCCTCAAGAATAGCTCCGTTTGTTCTTTATTTCAGCCTGACAGACTTAGTATGAATATGTTGCCTAAATAGTTTGAGGTCTTGTGTATTTTGGATTAGTAGAGGCTACTTAGTCCCTGTTTCTTGCTCTGGCTTCTTAATATAAGCAGGTGTCAGCTAGTAGACCAGCCACCGAATAGATTTCATGTAAGTGCAACTTTAATTTCAGATACCTAAAACAAACCTTCTTTAGCAAAAACATTTTGTAATTCTTTCTGTGGTCTCAGAGTATTAAAATAATAAAGCATCTACATATACTCAATGACTGATACACATACTGGTAGCAGCATAAATTCAATATTTAGTCACCTGTACATTTGATGCACTTGGTTATTTACTGTGTAGAGGACAGCACAGATGAAATTGTCAAGGAGACCCTCTCACTGAATCATGAGTTTCAGAGTGGACCCCTTTGCTTTCCAAGCTGCTTCTCAGTGGAGTCTGGGTGCAGCTAGATCCAAACTTAGTCTCAGATTTAACAGTTTATGTATAGAGGATTATATACACAATCGATCCAAGATGCAACTTAACAAAGTTTGCAAAGTTTCCACTAGCTATTAATCACTTACTGAAAGTCTGTCTCAACCTTGAGGAGTCCCTGCTCAAGGCAAGTTACTGGCATGCATCCCACTGCTGTTCGGGAGAGCTCAAAGGGCTCTGGGCTGTCTGATACATGTGGGGTGAGATGACTGACTCATAGTCATATTGCATACTATCCCTGTTCACTCGCTAGCCGTTGGCTACTGTGTAACTGGGTACAGCCATCACAGCTGCCACAGGCAGTTGCTGCTTGTGCAAGGATTTGGGTGAAACAGTCTTGTTGAGATAGAGGGAAGTATATCACAATCACTTTAGTACAATGAATAAAACATGATTATAAAAGTTT
Source organism: Pavo muticus (assembly GCA_016647715.1). Classification (NCBI taxonomy): domain Eukaryota; kingdom Metazoa; phylum Chordata; class Aves; order Galliformes; family Phasianidae; genus Pavo; species Pavo muticus. The sequence goes on from JACDJE010000499.1 coordinate 82,592, forward strand.
TTAGCTGCTTCAAAACAAGAGAAAAAGGAAACTACTATAAGAAAATCTTTTTTTTTCTTTATAATTAATTTCCTTGCTTATCACTGAAAAAATAAAGGTCTATCTTCTCTATAAAAAGAAAATACAACATTGTTTAAACTGATAGTTTGTGATTCACTGCTCTGAATATAAATCTTTGAGTGAGGATCAGGAAAAACAGAAAAACCTGTTTCTGCTCCATTTATTTATTTGAGCAGAATATTAATTCCTTACACATAGATTTTAATTGTCTGCTAGTTAAATGGCTTGGAGGAAGAAGTAAATTTAGGTGACTTGAGCAACATAGAAAAATGTGATCTTCAGGTACAATTAAGTTTTTAGTGGTGAATTGTAATGTGTAATATTCACATTAGAGATCCAGTTCCCTGAATAAATAAATAATATATTGAGGAGCTCAGTAGGAAAAAATTAATATTCTGTCCCTTTTGTATAATCTTCTGTGATGTGTAGTGGTGAGGTTACAGTGCAAATCAAAAAGATAAGTTGGGGGAAGAATTGTGTAATTGTTGTGTGCAACAATCATGTAACTCCAGAAAATAAGCTTCTCCAGTTCAAAGAGAGGTACATGCATGAACAAAATATTTTAAAAAAGCAATACAAACATAACAAAAATAAGTGAGACTTATTGGTTACTAGGACTTGTAAACAAATTCAAGAAGAGAGACAGATGGCCTTGTGGGTACCGTGTGGGACTGGGTCCCAGTATCCTAGAATTTTAAACATAGCTCTCCCATCAGTTGCCAGTCTGTGGCTTCACCAACATTGTTTATATTCTGCTGTCCTAATTTCTAAACACTTGAAATAAAATATCGTACTATTTATCTCAGAAGAGTGTTAGTATATTTTCCAATTGTTTCCAATTATGAAGTGCTATTATTGCTTACAGATCAAGAAAATATTTCTCATCTTCTAAATTCTAAATAGCTGTTTGTAGTCTCTAATGGTATTAGCAGGCTGTGTATTGTAGAATTCTGACAACACTGTCCTTTAGACATTTTAACATTTTAACCAATAAAAGATACCAGTATAATGTGTATCCACTGATCTGCATGGAAAAAAAAAAAGAAGCATTAATGCAGTTGAGAATGACAACTACAGATTCTTTGGACTTATCAGTTCAGGCACATGCTACACTAACCTTGGCTATGCAGTTCAGAGGTCAGTTGTGTCTAACTGACAGAAAGAACAGGCAGAGTAGAAAAGTACCTGCTTTCAAAAACTGTAGGCTTATTCTATCGGTGGAAAGAGGGACAAAACTCAGTTTTAGAGAGTAGCATTTCTATCTTGAATACAAAACATATATTCCCTACTTTTCCCATTAAAAGTTCCAACATCTGTAAAGCCTGAGGTGAAACAGGTCTTTGTTCTGTCTGTAAAATATATCTGTTCTGCTCACACAAAGAAATACTAGTCTGGTGGAAGAGATATTTGGAATCACTGAAAAAGTGCACCTCATTCTATCACGTTTACCATTCATAGAAGGGCAAATAAAATTATGACTGTTTGAACAAACAATTTTGGCATTTTTAAACATCAGAGAAATCTTCTTACAATCTATTTTAATATCCCTTTCTGTATGCAGTTGCTGAGATTAGGTGTGTGTTTGTTGTTGTTTTTTTTTTTTGTTTGTCTTATAAAATGTCTTATGACACTTTATGATGGCTCTGTCATTATTTTTTTTGCTGGTGTAGGCGCACAGTATTGGCTGTCCATATCTTTGTTAAGAGGGATTGACAGAGAGATGAAAGGACTTTTTGTTGTTGGGATGCTGCAGCCATGTAATATCTGAGTACATTAATCCAGTTAGAAATACGGGTAGCTGTCTAATGGGCAGTACTGTAGGAAGTTAACAATTTGTTTGCATTTGTGGGGTTATATTTCCCAAGTGCACACTTGATATTGAGCAAATCAATTTAAATAATTCAGTTTAAATTCAGTATATCTTAGAAGTAATCTAAACGCTCTGGGATCTCTCTCTCTCTCACACACACACACACACACACACACACAAACAAACAAACAAACAAAAGAAAATGCTCAAATCTTTTCAAGCAGGGAAATCTTGAATGGTCTAGACACAGTGAGTATAAAACTGTAGCCTTGAAATTTTGGGCATGATAGTGTTCTATTTCATCCGCTAAACAGCACAAGGATATACTATAACTATATATTCATAATTCTGTGATCTCTGTGATCTTACAGCAACTGAAATGGGGTTGGTAATATTTCTGGGATAGAAAATGCCATTTGACTTCAGAATATATTTACTGAAATGATTTAAATAAATTCTGCCACTAAACTTTTTTATTTTAATTAGGAAAACCTTGTTTCTGAAAATGCATTTTATTGCTATAGCTTCTCCAGTGTTGGTGGGGTTGCCACACAACACTCGGGATGGAAGCCAATTGATTTCGAATAATGTTGCCAACACATATCTCAGTGACCATAAACTGGAGCATAGGAAGTTCCACACCAACATTCTTCACAGTGAGGGTGATGGAGCACTGGAACAGGCTGCCCAGGGAGGTTGTGGATTCTCCTTCTCTGGAGATATTCAAGACCTGCCTGGACGCCTATCTGTGCAGCCTGCTGTAGGGAGCCTACTTTGCAGGGCAGCTGGACTCAATGATCTCTAGAGTTCTCTTCCAGCCCTTACAATTCTGTGATTCTGTGATTCTGTGACAACCATTTGAGGTAATGAGGGAAACAGAAGAAAAGATTTGTGTTGAGATGAGGAGATATGGATTGTACTCAGTAACGGAACTCACATCCTGTACTTTCATCAGTCATATACATTGTTCTCAAAGAACAACTTATCTGTCTTAAGTGGGATACATTCATGTACAGTGATTGCAAATTTTAAACCCAAAATCACTTTCTGAAAACAGACATACAAATGAAACATTAGTTAGAGAATATCAACTGTAAAAATATATTCTCTTAGCTTTTAAAATTAATTCTGGTTTTACATTCTTCTTGTTTTTATTTGTCTACCATCTACAGCTGTGGCAATTGGTCTATTTTTGTCATTGACTGCATTGCTTTCATGGAAAAGTTTGTAACATGAGTGGCAAGTCATTCTGTAATTGAAGGGTTAAAAGTAATGTAGCAATATAAACAATTTCTTTACAGTCTGACATCACTTGGATATTTTAAGGGTAATAACTTTGTTGAGACCATTGTGAGCTCTGCTCTGCTTCTGCAACTGTGTTGACCTGTGAGACCTCTGAATTTTGTGCAAAGCACTCATTGAAATTGTATAATCAAATGATTCTGTTTTCTAAATAAACTCTTTTTCCAACTCTTAAGTCCAACTGAAATGTAAATATTCTTTTCTTAAGTGCAGATTACGTATAACAATGTTTTAAACAATGTAAAGTGAATGAACAGTTATTGTTGCCTATGCGTGAGGGCATGATGTTAATATGGGCCCATACTGACCAAAATAAGTCAAACTGGGAATGAAAGGCAGGAACAAAATTTAAAAAGAAAAAGAAAAGGTAAAGGAGAGAACAAATAAATGATTTACATTTTGAAAAGTAATTAAATAAAATTGGGTTGTTGGCGTTGTTGAAGTGAATCTTAATCTGTTTCTGGTTATACTAAAATTACACTGGTATACTGCCATACAGTTTTGAACTTAGCAATAGCATAAGCAAGTCATACATTTAGAAACTGAGAACCTAGCTATAAAACTAACTTAGTTCTAAAAGCAAAAATTACCTATCTTTGTTTCTGACAAGATTTGATGAACAATGATGAACCACGTTGCAGTTTTATTTTATTTCGGAGCTGAACAAATGGCATAGAATCAACAGTAACATGGCAAAATCAACAATTTTTCTCAGCCATTGAATAAAGCATAAGTAATAGAGTAGGAAGACTTCATTGAGCTTTGAGCTGTACTACTTTCAGTGACTAGAAACTGATGATGCTAGAGAAAGACCGTGTTTGAATATGTAGGACAAGAGCATGGGTGGTATGATGCCAGAACGCTGCTCAGATGGAGGCAAAGTGATAGAAGCTTGCTGAGCAGCCCTTCTTTCAAGAGCTGAGTTTGCAGTTCCATGTACTTGAGGAATAACTTTATATGTAATTTGAAGATAAAACAGGAGCTTTACTTATTCTTTGTTTTCATAATATCCTATAAATTAATATATTCATATATTTATATAGTACTGTGCAAAAATGACGTAAATGCGTGTATAAAAACAGACATTTCTTTATGCAGTGGTTGAAAGCTTGTTGCAATTGAGTAGAAGTGAATATTCTACTACTATTAACAGCAGTTAAATTTGCAGAAGATTTGAATTGAAGGTTTATTTTATTTTAATTTTTTTTTTAATTTTAGTTGCCGGGGATGGAGCTTGTTTGATATATGCACCAGAGTAAACAGGAACACTCCAGAAAGTAAATTAAAATTAACAGCAGAATCCCAGAATTGAGGTCAGGATTGGCAGGGCACTCTTGAAGTCATTTCGTCCAACCTCTCTTTTCCTGCAGCTACAGCAGGTTGCTCATGACTGTGTCCATAATATTAAGGTATTTTATTAATTAATAACATATTAATTTGAATCGATGGCTAATAATTAATTCTGTTTAAATCCCCATTTATTAACAATTATTTCTACTGTTCTATTCCTATTTCTATTCTGTGTAGTTTTAATTCAGGTGGGTTTTTTTAGCTTATTTGGGGGTAAGTTTCACCAAATAAATTAAAACTATTTGAAATCAAAATAAGTACCATTATTACTGTTCCGTATATATTGTTTGATTCATCTGGATCACATGAGAAGCAATTTTCAGAGCTAGCATAGTTACATGAGTATGTTTTGACTTTTCTTTTGGTTTTGTGATTGACCTTTATCTTGGGACTTTCTCCAAGGAGTGGCTGCAATGAGCGTACAAACAGTATTTTAGAACAAAGATGTTCTTCACAGTGATGGATAAGGAGAGAGGGGAAAAAAAGTGAATTTTAATACATGAGATGTAAGAAATAGAAAGTATTGAAATTAAAATTCACAGTAATTATGAGTAGTAACACTTTTTGGAGCAATGAACAGTATGCTGCATTGTCATTACACTTTTGTGTTGCCTGGAAACTGAGTGAGATTGCTTCATTCATTTGCAGCTTGCCCCAGCTATCCCTGGCTGCGGTATTGAAAAGTCAGAAGAGAATCTATATACACAGGGCAGAACAAAACTTCAGTTGTGGTAATCAAGGATGTGTTTTCAAAATACACAAAAATAGGACTGCTTCTGTAATTCAAAATAACAATTCCTAATATTCTCTATGATAGCTGATACATTTAATGGTTAGCAAACTTAACATGCCATTAGCCAAAGCAGAAAGTATTGTGTGTCTTGGTTTGTTAAATGCTTGCAATAGCTATAATTTTTTATATATAAGAATAAATATCTTGAAAGGCATATATAACTCAACAGAAAATAGCTGTTTTTATTTTGTAAGTTATCCCCCCAAAAAAGAACAAAGTAACAAATACATTGATAGTACAGAGGATGAAAGCATAGTTTGTGTTATTGAATAAGTTATTTATCAAAGACTAGTTCATTCTGTTTAAACAGCTGTAGCGTAGAGGTTAATGTTTGATAGTGCATGGCTTCTCAATAGAGCTTTATTTTTTTCAATCAGAGCTTTTTTTTCAGTCAGATACTTTTGAGTATTTTCCTGCCTGGTCAAAAAGAAATTTCCACAACTATATCATCCTTAGTACTTGATCAAGATAAATTCCAAATATCAGAGTCCAGCATTAGCATTTGTCTTATCTTTTAAATTCTGTTTTATGTTATTTCTTGGTTAGAAGTGTTCTGTGTAACACAGAAGAGCTGTTAGCATACCTTGTTAGGGATATGTTAGTTTTGTCAGAGTTTAATGTTTGTTTTCACACAGGTAAATAATGTTTTTTTCTAACCCACTTCCTAATTTATTTTGGAAAGAACTCCATGTCTGTAAGTGTAACATCTGGTTCCTAAGCCGATATAGGTGACTGAAAGGAGTTCTAAAAGATGTCAAAGTAGCAGCATAAAAAACAAACGAACTAACAAACAAACAAACTTTTTTTTTTCCTAACACTTTACTAAAAAGCAACACCAAGTAGGTCTTCCACTAGATCTTGCAGTTAGTAGTGTTGAGCTGAAGGCTTAACTTTAAGGAGAGATAACTGTCAACTTCAAAAATTCTTAAGCTTCCAAGTCCAGATGTTATTTAATGAAGATGATTGTGGGCATTTAAAAAACAAAACAAAACAAAAAAAAAATAAACATAATATCCTTTATTTAGAGTTCCAAAAGAGATAAACTTGTCACAGAATAGTGTTTGAATGGGAAACAACATGACAAAAAAAATTCAGTGTCAGTAAATATAGATGAATACACAAGGGAAAAAATAGCTTTAGCTATGCATAGCTAAAAAGAGATCTTGAATTAAGTAAAACACTTGAAGACAGAAGTCTAGGAATCATTGTGGGTAATCTTCTGAGAATATCAACTCAGTGGTAAGGAAAAGTCAGAAAGATACCTGGACTTGTGTGGCCTTTAGGAAAGTAAAACTGAGCGGAGCAAAAAGCAACTATATGGCCTTGGATGCTTCAATCTGGAGAAGAGCCAGTGGTTATGATCAAATTTTTGAAATTCTGAGAAGTATAGGGAATACAAATGAGGAAAAATTGCTCACTATTTCTCATGTAAGAACAAGGTTGCTCAATGAAACAATTATGAAGCAGGTTTCCAGCAAAAAGTAGTTTGTGAGGAAAAAAAAGAAAAAGAAATAATGTAAATTATTTCATATTTATAGCATGGCAAAAATAAGCAGGTGAGCAAAAGCACAGAGCAATACGTTTGTAAAAGTTATTTACCACAGGAAGACCAGTCTGTGTTTCAGAAATGTTTAATAACACCCTTTGCTTTTTTAGCCTGCTCAGCAAAATGAGAACTTTAATTTATAGATTCTTCAATCCCATATGCTTTGAACCATAGCTTCAGAGAACTTAGTCCACAGTTCTGTGATCATGGGGGGAAGGTCAGAGGGAAGTTCATATTGTCATTTGGGCTAACAGTGCAATGAAAATGAGACAACAGTATTGAATCCTTTGACCTAAAAGGCTCACGGATTTGTCTTCTGATATTACAACAGGGACGTTTAATAAGAGTTTAATAAGAACATATAAGTTCCTTCTCCACAAATAATGTAGAATGTATCATTTATTTCCAAAGAAATCATTTCATTTTGTTGTTATTATTGTTTGTTTCTGTCTTTTTGTTTGTTTGTTTTTATTTTTTATTTTTTTACGTGGCTGAACATGAGCCAGTAATATGTCCAGGTGGCCAAGAAGGCCAATGGCATCCTGGCTTGTATCAGAAATAGTGTTGCCAGCAGGAGCAGGGAAGTGATCATCCCTCTGTATTCAGCTCTGGTGAGGCCATGCCATCAGTACTGTGTCCAGTTTTGGGCCCCCCTCTACAAGAAAGACATTGAGGAGCATGTCCAGCGGAGGGCAATGAAGCTGGTGAGGGGTCTGGAGTGCAAGTTTTATGAGGAGCAGCTGAGGGAGCTGGGATTGTTTAATCTGGAAGAGGCTCAGGGGTGACCTAATTGCTCTCTATAACTACCTGAAAGGAGGTTATGGTGAGGTGAAAGTCAGCCTCTTCTCTTGTGTAACTAGTGATAGGACTTGGGGAATGGCCTCAAGTTGTGCCAAGGGAGATTCAGGTTGGATATTAGGAAATACTTCTTCTCCAAGAGAGTGGTCAGCCCCTCCCTGGGGCTACCCAGGGAGGTGGTGAGTCACTGCCCCTGGAGGTGTTCAAGAAACATTTAGATGTTGTACTGATGTAGTTTATTGGGAAATACTGATGATAGGTGGACGGTTGTACTGGATGATCTTAGAGGTCTTTTCCAACCTTGGTAATTCTATGATTCTATGGTTCAAGTACAGAAAACTTCAGTCTGCCATCTGCTGAATTCTTTGCAGAGCACAGAGGCGCAATGGATGATGTTGGGGATGCAAAAGACAACACTCTTGACTTTAGAGATGTTTAAAAGAGTTTATCTGTAAAGGATGTCAAGTTGTGGAGTGTTTGCTTTTAGCAGTTACGGTCATACAGTGCATTAGTAATCACTATACAATGGCATATTACAAAAAACATAAGACAATTTCTCAGTGAAACTGGAAGAGAAGAATGATGGAAGGTCTTTTTCTTGATTGCCCATTGGAAGTAGATAAGCATCAAAGAATGTATGTGAGATCCCACTTCCCCAAGGCTGACTTAAAGCAGTCTCATGTGGCTTTCAATACTGCTGGTGCAAAAGGGAAAGAAAATACAATATAGAGGCAACTTCAGGTTTGCTGAGCAACAGTATACCAGCACTATTTTAATAAAAGTGAGTCATGAGAAAATGTAGATTATAATTAAAGCTTTTAAAGAAAGTGTAATTATGATGTGGATTAATTCAAGTAGGGTAATTATTGCCTATTATTGGCAGAATAAAGACTTAAAACAAATTCCTTATTGTATATGTAGATTAGTTAATTGTTGTGATTAATCATACCACTATAATACTGACTGAAAGAAAATATGCCTTACTAATTCACAATACTCATTTTTCTTCAACTATACTTTTTCTTGAATGTACCTACAAATAGTCCAATACATAAATTCTGAAGCTAAAATACAAGTACTTACTGTTGCTCTAGACAGTAATTTGGGCTAGAATCTGAGACCAAACATCTATACATAGTGTACATACCATGAGTTATGGATTGATACTGAGATGCTTGCTAGTTTCATTTGTTCTTCTGATATTATAGGAGGCATATTTTGAAAAAACATATAGTAAACATATGTATAAGAAAAGTACTTAAAAAAAAAAAACTTTTAAACTTTTAAGTGTAGACTTTTTGATGATGAAAATCTCCTTGGTGGTTTTGTATTTTGTAGTTGGAAAAAGACAGTAAGAAAATAACACTTTCTGTATGTAATACACAGGTTGTAATTCATAGTTCCTGGAGACAGAAATAATAATATCATCATAAAGAAATAAAACACTTGGAAAATGATTGATCATGTTATCTAACTTGGTCAAATTTGAGACTATCTTTCATCTATTAAACAAATGTCAGAAGAAGCACAGTAGTATTCTAAGTATAAAAGAAATGCCACAGAGCAATTATATTATAGAAAAAATAAATGCCTCAAAGTAAAAGATGTATAAAATGGACACTTAATGTATAGAATAGACTGCAGGACATAAATTAGAAAAAAAAAATCTCTTTTTTTTAGAAAAAAACGTCTAAAGAATATATACATAGTTCACAATTCATTTGTGAGTTGAAGAATTTTTTTTTTTAAATTGCCTTTTCTAAATGAATCTTAAAATTCATGCCAAATTGAGAAGCTCTTTGAGCATAGAAAGTGTTGGGAAAAGCCATTTAAAAGATTATAATACTGTATCTAGATTATTCCCACAAGGAAGATGGATTACTCTCTATTAAATTTGTTAGATTTCTTTCTTTAGTCTATTTTTACACAGAATTACAGAATGGTTGAGATTGAAAGAGATTTCTAGAGGTCATCTGGTTCAAATTCCTTGATTAAGTTGGAAAGATTGCACAGGACCATATCCAGATGATGTCTGAGTCTCCAAGAAGGGAGACTCCACAACCACTCTGGACAATAATATTTCTCATGTCCCTGAGCCTTGCGTCCCTAAACTTCTAGGTGGGGACTGGGGGAGTAAATCCCCCCCACTGTAGGGGCAGAGCAAGTCCAAGACCGCCTCATGAGACTGAATGCATACAAGTCTATGGGGCCAGATGACATGCATCCCAGGGTTCCGAAGGTGCTGGCTGAGGTGGTTGTCGAGCCACTCTCCATCATATTTGAAAAGTCGTGGCTGTCAGGTGAGGTCCTGGATGACTGGAGGAAGGGTCACATCACTCCCATTTATAAGAAAGGGAGCAAGGAGGACCCGGGGAACTACAGGCCATTGTCTCACCTCTGTACCTGGGAAGATCATGGAACAGATCCTCCTGGATGACATGCTTGATCACATGAGGAATAAGCATGTGATCAGAGACAGCCAGCACAGCTTCACCAGGGGAAGGTCATGCCTAACCAATCTGGTGGCCTTCTATGATGGAGTGACAGCGCTGGTGGATAAAAGGAAGGCAACCGATGTCATTTACCTGGACTTGTGCAAGGCCTATGACATGGTCCCCCACCACATCCTGATCCCCAAATTGGAGGGATGTGGCTTTGATGGGTGGACCACACGATGGATAAGGAACTGGCTGAAAGGCCACAGACAGAGGGTGGTGATTAATGGTTCTATGTCCAGATGGAGACTGGTAACAAGCAGTGTCCCCCAGGGGTCTGTCTTGGGACCAATGCTCTTTAACATCTTTATTAATGACATCGATGATGGAATTGAGTGCACTCTCAGCAAGTTTGCTGATGACACCAAGCTGAGTGGTGCAGTTGACACAGTGGAAGGAAGAAATGCCATTCAGAGGGACCCCAGCAGACTTGAAAGGTGGGCCTGGGTGAATCTAATGCGGTTCAACACAGCAAAGTGCAAGGTTTTGCACTTGGGCTGGAGGAATCTCAGGCATATATACAGACTGGGAGGAGCAGGCCTTAAGAGTAGCCCTGCAGAGAAGGACCTGGGGGTCCCGATGGATGAAAAACTTAACATGGCCAGCAGTGTGCTCTTGCAGCTTGGAAAGCAAATGGTATCCTGGGCTCCATCAGAAGAGGGGTGGCTAGCAGTGACAGGGAGGTCATTGTCACTCTCTATTCTGCCCTTGTGAAGCCCCATCTGGAGTACTGTGTCCAGGTCTGGAGCCCCCAGTACAAGAAAGACAGAGAGCTGTTGGAGAGGGTCCAGAGGAGGGTCACGAAGATGATCAGAGTGCTGGAGCACCTCCCCTACGAAGACAGGCTAAGGAAGCTGGGCTTGTTCAGCCTGGAGAAGGCTGCAGGGTGACCTAATTGCAGCCTTTCAGTACCTAAAAGGAGTCTATGAACAGGAGGGGAGTCAACTCTTTGAAAGGGCAGGACAAGGGGAAATGGTTTGAAGTTGAAGGGGGGAAGATACATGTTGGATGTCAGAGGGAAGTTCTTGACTACAAGAGTGGTAAGGTGCTGGAACAGGCTGCCCAGAGAGTTTGTGGATGCCCCATCCCTGGAAGTGTTCAAGGCCAGGTTGGATGGGGCCCTGGGCAGCCCCATCAGTATTAGATATGGAGGTTGGTGGCCCTGCTTGTGGCGGGGGGTTGGAGATTCATCATCTTTAAGGTCCCTTCCAACCCAGGCCATTCTGTGATTCTGTGACAAACTCTGCCAGTGATCTATTCTAGATGACCTTCCAACTGAAACAATTCCATGATTCTGTATTCTATGATAATTCTCACAGTACAGAAATACTTAACTGATTCTCAGAAGAAACCACTAGTGCTTCAGTTTGTAGCCATTGCCTCTTATCCTGTCACTGGCTACCAGGGAAAGAGCCTGCCACTATCGTCTTTCTTTCCTCAGTTCATTTACTTATAAACCTCTATGAGAGCTGCCGTGAGCCACCTTCTATTCAGGCTGAACGGTTGCAGGTCTCAGCCTTTTGATCGACTAATAGACTGTAGAGGAAATGGACCTGGGGGTGTTGGTTGACGCTCGGCTGAACATGAGCCAGCAGTGTGCCCGGGTGGCCAAGAAGGCCAAGGGCATCCTGGCTTGTATCAGAAATAGTGTGACCAGCAGGAGCAGGGAAGTAATTGTCCCCCTGTACTCAGCTCTGGTGAGGCCGCACCTTGAGTACTGTGTCCAGTTCTGGGCCCCTCACTGCAAGAAAGACATTGAGGCCCTGGAACGTGTTCAAAGAAGGGCAACAAAGCTGGTGAGGGGTCTGGAGCACAGGCCTTATGAGGAGCGGCTGAGGGAGCTGGGATTGTTCAGTCTGGAGAAGAGGAGGCTCAGGGGAGACCTTATTGCTCTCTATAACTACCTGAAGGGAGGTTGTAGTGAGCTGGGGGTCAGCCTCTTCTCTCGTGTAACTGGTGATAGGACTAGAGGGAATGGCTTCAAGCTGCGCCAGGGAAGATTCAGGCTGGATATTAGGAAATACTACTTCTCTGAAAGATTGGTCCGGCACTGGCATGGGCTGCCCAGGGAGGTAGTGGAGTCACTGACCCTGGAGGTGTTCAAGGAACGTTTGGATGTTGTGTTGAGGGACATGGTTTAGCGAGAACCATTGGTGATAGGTGGATGGTTGGACTGGATGATCTTATAGGTCTTTTCCAACCTTAGTGATTCTGTGATTCTGTGATTCTGTAATTCCAAACCTTTAGTCATTGTAGTAGTCCTCTCCTGGCCTCTAGCCAGTATGTACTTGCCCCTCTTCTTAATATCTGTGGGTCATAGTACTTCATGTTTCACATGGTTTACACCAAGAGAGGGTCAGCTGAAGAAGCAGTGTAGGGAGGCCTTGCAGACTGCAAGGGTCACTTCCTCCAGAGTCAGGAGAGTCCTTGCTATAGTGCAAGAGCATTTGGTGTTGGGCAAACATTATAAGAGGATGCTCTTCAGAGGCTTGTGGAAATGTGTGAAGTTCATGATAGGTGTTCTTGGGGAAGGTCCAAAGGTGGGAGCATGGAAATGGAGTAGCTGGATGAGAAAGGAAGCAGGGGGCTCAAAGAGCCCACTTTTCTCTCTGTCAGATAGTCAGAGAGCTCCAGGGAATGCCACTGTGGTATTGGAAAGGATTCCCTTTGTGCAGAAGGAGTGCAAGCAAGTGGGCACATAGGCAGCACTGATGATGGTGCCCAGGCAGATGGGACACTGGTCACCTGCCACTGCTTCCAATGGCTCTGCCTGCTGCCTCTGGCTCATGTTGGCTATTGTTGCAGAGCTGCTCTGCTCCAAATGCTCCTCAGCACCTGCTGCCATGTCCTTCCTGACAAGAGATGTGGTAGGAGAAGCAGGAAAGCAAAGTAAGTCCAAGAGAGGGAAGGGAAGGGCTTCCTTCTGAAGGCCTCCTTGTGGACTGAAAGTCATCATCATTATTGTCTTCAGGATCAGTTTCATCCCCATGGCCAGCCAGCCCCAAGGGCTTCTATTCACACCTGCCTTGGTCCCCTACTCCCAGATCCTCCAGCTCCTCCTGCTCTCTCCCTGGGCAGTAGCATCAATGGAGTTTGCAGAGGGTATCTGAAGAAAGTAAATTAGCTGGGGAAGGCAGAGGAACTGTCTGAATATCCTCAGTGTGCTCCTCTGAGAGCCATCAGAGAAGGTCTCACCCCTGTTACTCAGTCACTCACACAGTAAGGAAGCGTTTTCTGATGTTCAGCCGGAACATGTCTGTTTTGTTCCACTGTGCCCACTGCCTCTTGCTCTATCACTGGACTCCACTGAAAAGAGCACAGCTCCATTTTCTTTGCACCCTCCCTTCAGGTATTTGTACACCTTGATGAGAAGGCCTCAGAACCTCAGGGGACTCTTTCCACTGAAAAGTCACAGCTCTCTCAGCCTTCCCTTATAGGAGAGATGCTCCAGTCTCTGCTTCATCTTAGTAGTCTGTTCACAGAAATGCAGAATCACATAGGGTAGAAAAAATCCTTTATATAATCAAGTTACTTGTCACCTGAGTAACGTAACCCCTGCTTTGCTACAGCCTCCTGTCAGGTAGTTGTAGAGAACAATGAAGTGTCCTTTTCAGCGGACAAGACTGCCGTGCTTCCCTCAGCTGCACCTCATAGCTCTTATTTTCCAGTCCCTTCAGCAGCTTTCTTGCTCTTCTCTGAATGCATTCCAGCACCTCCATATCCTGTCTGTAGCGAGGGGCCCAAAGCTGGCCACGGCACTCAAGGTGCATTCTGTCTCACTGGGCTGAGTACACAGGGACAATCACTTCCCAAGGCCTGCTGGCCACATGATTTCTGAGGCAGGCCAGGTGGCCATTGGCCTTCTTGGCCAGCTGGGCACACAGCTGTCTCCTGTTCAGCTGGCTATCAGCAACCACCACCAGGTCCTTTTTGCCAGTTTTCCAACCAGTCTTCCCTAAGCATACACCACTGTATGGGGTTGTTACAATCCAACTGCAGTGCCTGGCAGTTAGCTTTGTTGAAAGCCATTCAACCAGATGCAGCCATTGATGCAGCCTATCCTTCTGCCTCTACAGAGTCTTCTCACCCTCCAACAAACCAAACGCTTCTGCTCAACTTAATTAGGGTGCACTCAATCCCCTCCATGAAGATTGTTGATAAGAACATAAACCAAAACCAATGCCAGTTCTGAGCTCTGGGGAATACCACTTGTGAATGGATTTAAGTCCTTTCGGCCTGGCCATCCCAATGTTTTTTACCCAGAGAGCAGTACGTGCATCCAAGCTATGAACAGGCAGTTTCCCCAGGAGAATGCTAGGGGAAATAGTATCAGATGTGTTGCTAAAGTCCACATAAATGACATCCACAGCTTTTCCTTCATCAGCTAAGGAGGACATATTTACATAGAATGGAATCAAGTCAGGACATGCCTTTTGTAAAGTTGTGCTGACTGGGTCTGATTGCCTGGTTGTGCCGTTTGTGCCATGTGATGGCGCTCAAGATGACCCTCCCTTGCACCAAGGTCACACAGAGAGGAATGTAATTCCTCAACTCTCTTTCATGCAGATGGGCATTAGAGTTGCTATTTTCCCATCAGCTGGATCCTCCACACTTGGCCAAGACTGTTGTTAAATAGTTGAAAGTTGCTTGATGAGCAAATGTGCTAGCACCCTTGTTAGGATCCCATCCTACCCTGTAAGAACCATGGAATGGCTGGCCTTGAACACCTTGAGGGAGTATCCACAGCTTCTCTGGGCAATCTTTTCCAGTGCCTCACCAACTTTTGTATAAAAAATTTCCTGCTAACATCTAATTTAAATATCCCTTTTTCTAGCTTAAGCTGATCTACCTCGTCCTATTACTATCAGATCACGTAAAAAATCAGTCTCCCACCTCTTTATAAATTCCCTTCAAATACTGAAAAGTGACAGTGAGGTTTTGTGGTTTAACCCAGCAGTCAGCTAAGCACCTTAGTTGTTTGCACACTCTCCCCTCCTGCCAGTGTCATGGGGAGAGAATCAAAACAGTACAACTCTTAGGTTGATATAGACTAAATAAAAAAAAGGAAGAGAGAAGTAATAGTAATGATATTTATATTTCTGTTTACATTTAGAAAGATAGTGATGCTCACTGTTTGCTGACTGATGGCCAGCCAATCCACAAGCAGTAGTCTGTGCCCCTGGCCAACTCACCTGCTATTATTATTCAGCATGACAGCACAGTGTATGGAATATCTCATCAGCCTATTTGAATCAGCAGTTTTGGTTCTGTTCCCTCTCAGCTCCTTGTGCAGCCCAAGCCCTCTCTTTGGCAGGGCAGCATGAGAAACTTGGGCCTGTTAGAACTTCCCAGCAGCAACTAAAACATCAGTGTGTTATCAACATTGTTTTTTCTTTCAAAGCCAAAACAAAATTATACCAGCTATAACAAATAAAATCAATTCCATCAGCTGAAACAAAGACTTGAGTTCTCCTTGAAGCCTTCTACAGGCTAAACAAGACTGGTTCCCTCAGCCTTTCTTCACAGGAGACATCTCCATTCCTCTAACCATCTTTATGGCCCTGTTCTGGACCCGCTCCAACAACTCTCTGTCTTTCTTGTGCTGGGCACCCCAGACTTGGATGCAGAACTACAGGTAGATTCTCAAGAGAGCAGCGCAGAGGAGGAGAATCACCTCTCTCTCCCTGCTGGCCACTCCTTTGTTGATGAAGTCCAGGACATGGTCGGCATTCTGGGCTGCAAGTACACACTGCTGGTTCATGTCATGCTTTTTGTTTACCAGAACCACCAAGTTCTTCCAGAGTCCCTGAATCCTTCTCTACAGGGTTGCTCTCAACATGTTATTTTCCCTGTCTATACACATGTCTGGGATTGCCCAGACTTTTAAGTGCAACACCTTTCACATGGTCTTCTTGAACTTCATTAGTTTCACATGGGCCCACTTTTTAAGCTTGTCCAGGTCTCTTTGCATGACATCCCTTCTCTCTACTATATCTAACTGCCCCATTCATCTTACTGTTACGAGCAAACTTGCTGAGGGTGCAATCAATCCACCTCACTATCTGTTCATTCAGTTCTCCCTTTATTAGGTTGTTTGTAAGAATCTTGTAGGAGTCTGTGCTGAAAGCTTTAGTGAAGTCAAGAGAGCCACAATATCCACTGCTCTCTCTCCTCATCAGTGAAGAGATTTACATGTTTTGTAAGGTTGAATTTCTGCGACTGCTTCTCAGAAAAATTTTTTACTTACTATTTACTTACTTTATTTACTAATAAATAATAGAGATAAAGAATGCATCTGCAGTTATGGAATGTCAGGAGGATTAAGAATATCTGAGTTCTCAGCTGTCATGTTGTTAGCTTTCTAATATAAGAGTCTAACTCCAGATGAGGTAACTGCATAGAGGGAAGCAATTTATGGGAATGAGAGGAAGTGCATTTTTCATTTTGTAGAGAATTTCACACATTAATAACAGGAAAAAGTTTTAGCTCAACTTGTGTAATCTCTTTTTCCTTTAAAACCTAAGATTTGGTTTGTGCTTGAACTGATCATCACCCGCAGTGACAGAGGGCATCCTGTGGACTTCCAGAAACATCTGTTCTCTCTGCTGTTCAGATTAATTGATCTCATGCACTAGCACACAACACAGTTCAACTTCTGATGATTTTTAGATTGTTGCCTGTAGTTCCAGAGGAAGAAAATAGCAGCAGAAAGATCTGTATTGGAATGCTAGCAACTTCGATGAATGTCATCGGTATGAAGATACAAGTTTTATGTATACATTGAAAAAAAATATTTATCTTTATCTTAACAATATTCAGCAACTATTCAGTCCTACTTTGCTTAGAGTGTTCACATGCTCTGAGATCTAGAGGAAATACATGAGATAGAAGATTACGTGTGAGCTTCCAATGTTTTTAAGAAGAAAGTTGTGTAATGCAAGTGTGTCAGCAGGGTCATATCTGTGAATTGGTAATGTGGTGTTTTTTAAAAATAAGGGGAAATAATATCTATATAGCCTTTGATAAAGTAATGTGATAGGAAAAAAATCCTTGAAGGTATAATTTTCCATCTATTCTCATTAATTTTTTAATACCTTTTCTAGTTTTAATAATTCATAAGAGAGAAAATTGACTAAGATTACTGAAGTAGAATTAGTTCTTTATATAGTCTAAACTTATAGTTCTTTTTATGTTGTTGTTGTTATATCTTTTTTTTGTTATATCTGATAAACTGCACAGTTATGTTATTTTGTTGGCATCATATTCATGTCTCCTGATGTAAACCTCAGTATGTTTTGTAAAGAGGTGCTTTTTTTTAATTTTTGTTTATTGTTGTGTTTTCCAAGCTACATTTTTAAAAACACCTTTCAAAAAAGTTGCAAAACTCAATACAGAAAAAAACACACTTGCTCTTTCTAGCTTTCTTTATGATATCTGTTATACTAATATAACTATATTAATCAGTAACTGCAGTTTACAATGAGTTTTTAAGTCTTTACTGTCACAAAATGAACATGAATCATTTGGATAAACTAATTTAATGTCTGATAAGCCTTAGGCGCAGTCATCATAATCTTCCAAATTAATTTCTATGTTATTGTTAATGTTGTTTGCTAATGGGAAAATGCAAGCTAAGATTAATGTTTAAGAAAAAAGAGCAGGCAGGAGGAAAACCGTACTTGGCTGTTAATAACTAAAACCACAGCACTTTTGCTTGTATGAGAAGAGAATATATGTTGTACTAAATAATCTGTGGCTAATAGCATGAGAAAGATGCTGTTTATATTTAAATAACTATGTTTGTTACTTTAAATGCTTACTTAGTACTATGTGGAAAATGTACTCTTTGTCTCAAAAAGTCATATTTAAAACATTTGAAATCATCAATTTTTTTGTAAGACCTCAACATATGTAAATGTACTTGCTTTGATACAAAAGTGAAATGACAAAAGCATGTCTTGGAAGCAAGTATTCTTGGCACAGCTGTGTAGGTAGAATTGCCATTACTTATAAAAAAAAACTATTTCAGCTGGAAAACACTGACTTACAAAATGACAAAGCAATTGAAAGCTGAAAAAGAATCCAGGAACTATATGTTATTAAACATTGCCATTGATTTGTACTTAAATTAACAATGATAAGATTTCAGTGTTAGGCAAGGAATAGTCAGATATGTGATTTCATATTCATGTAGATATCTCTGCAGGATCAATTGGATTAGAACATTTCAAAACTGATAAATGGTGGTTACAATCCCCAATCTTATTTTCAGTTTTTGAGAACTAGGATGGAGGGGGAAATTTTTTTTCTTTAAATCCTTGGTATGAAAAATCATTAAGTGATTTATGTCTGGTTACATTCAGTAATTGGTTCTGAGCATTTTGTGCAGTTCTGTGAGCTGGCTTTTAGCCTTCAGCTAGGACCGTAAAAGTAATGCGATAACACTGTCATGATCTTCATGAGCAATTAGGGTGTCTCTAGCTCTCTGCAGATGAGCTTTCCGTAACATAGATAGAATTTTCCACAGCTATATTCAGCAGACGCACCTGTCAGTCTACTAAGGCTAGGGGGCTTGATATGTTGGAAAATGGTAAAGAAGTTGAAATCAGTTGTTCCAGGAATCTTCAAAAGCTGTGGTATTTTTTCTTTTTCTATTAAGGAATCTCATGCTTTCAGTATCCTTCATTTGATTATTCTGTGACCTAAATAATTCTCAAAAATTAATGCCAAGAGAACAAAAAGTCATCTATATGGAATAAGCATTAATTAGAAATTTCAGCATTTTTTTCATGAGGAATGATAGATAGAAACTGTGCATGTATCTTTCAAAATAAAGGCATATGTTACAATTTATATAGTATGATGCTTTTTAAAGCTTGCTCCAATGCTCAGTAGTTTGAGCCAGGAAGTTTTGGAGTTCACTGCAACTCTTGCATCTTCTATTTACTGTTTTTAAAGAATTTGTTTGGAAGAGTAGTAGATTATATATTCTTTCTTTTCAAGGATATCTTTGAAGCTGCTTCTTTTCCTGCAGTGTTGAAATATAAAATATAATCTCTGTCAAGATGAGGTTGTTTTATAAACGTAAATGTCATAAACCATAACAGTAGCAATCATCTTATATTGCTCTAGTATGTTTGGTTTATATTCAAATCTCTGTTTATGGAGGCAGGTGACTATATAAGGATCATTATTATCTATAACTTTTGAACCATTCTAATTACAAAGCTTAAATGGGAAGTGAATTGACTCTAATGTAAAATATCATGTACTGCTTTCTGAATAGAGAATTTTGTCCAAAGATTTTAGGTGTCCAACAACATTTCTCTAATAAGCATTTTCACAGACAAACACCTACCAGCCTTGAGTAAACATCTCCAAGATCTTTTTCAGTTCAGATGCTTGCTGTCACTGGGATTATGGTTAAAGAGTATAAAGAGAAGCTGAACGGAGCAGGGCAGTCTACCATTTTGCAGGGTCTAAGACATTCAGGTTTTGAATTTGGGATAATGTCTTTGCATTACAAGATACCTTTGTCTTATGGGTTTCTGGCCGTTATTCTGGCCATCTGTCACAACTGATGAAAAGAGTCTGTAAGTTTTTTTCTGAGAATGCATTCATCTCTTTTTATCTTTGCTGCACACATCACGCACGGAAGGGCATGTTTGCTTGAGCCACAGAATTCCTAGGTCGGCAGAAGTGGAGCTTTTCTGTTATTGAGCCTAGATAAGGAAAAGGAAAAAGCAAAGTCAACTGCTGTGGTAATCAGGTTACTGGGCAACGGAATCACAATGCCCAGTGCAGCAGCTTCACTGCTAATTCATAAATACGGGATATAGTTTGGTTTGATGTAAACCTTGACACTGTATTTTGTTGTGCAGAAGTATCTTGCAACCAATAAAACACAATGCAAAACAAATAAAGCAGTCTGACGTTCTTCGGTGTCTTAAAAGGCCTTCATATCAAATCTCATTCTTATCTCTTTTTTGAATAGAAACTGAAACCTTTTGGTAGCTAGCAAATCCACAGGCATTTTTGTTACTGTGGAGGATTAGAAACAAATGATTTTATAATAGTTACAGACACACAGATATGGAAACATTTGCTTGCAGGAACGAAAAAGGAATTTAGAACGACTGTATCAATATATGAACTCATTCTATAATGTTATTACTCGAGCATAAAGCTTGATGGTTATTTTTTAATTACTTATTTATTATTTAATTATTAAATTTATTTTTTGTATATAGTGCTCTAGAGCATATTTTACATAATTCTAGAACAAAGTTGTGTTTTGTTGACCTTTGTTTAAAGACAGAAGCACAGGCAAGAAATTCACAGCTTAGTAATTCCTGAAATTTCCTTAAAAACTTTTTCTGTTATTATTATTATTATTATTATACCTCAAATAACTTGAAAACTTGTGCCTCGTAATTTAATGTTATGCAATGAATCTAAAGGACAAATATTAATCATGTTTATCCACTCTCCATTATATCACATGACTAGGCATTTGATGATCAAAGTATTATTTTGATTGGATTATTGACTGATTTTGTGAAGTTGTCAAGTCAGTTATGTGCCATGTTGTTCTGTGTTGATTTTTTTTCTGCTAAAGGTGAGCAATATGTGATTAAAGACTATGACTTATAAACAAAGAAACAAACAAAAAAATGGTGCTAAATATTTATAATATTGGAACTTTATATTTGGTATTAGAAGCAATTAGAATTGCAGAATAGCTTCATCCAAAATTAAAAGCATAGAACTATATTAAAATGAAAAGATTTTGCTCTTTTTAATAACCTGTTTTAGAAGAAGAATTAGCTTATTCTTTCAGCTATTATTATTGGATCATTATTTTTTAACTAAAAGCTTATATTTTTTGCATTATAGCTGTATCTTAAAATTTTAATGTAGCGAGACATAGGAAATCTTTTTGGACATCAGGAGTGGTGATTTTCTAAAACTGATGAGGAAGAAACCAAAGCAAAGCTAAGAGCAGGCTGACATGAGAATTAAAATTAAAAAATTAAAATTTAAAATTATGTGAATACACATGGCCAATGGTGTATAAGAAGCTGTAGATCAAGGAATATGATTTTACTGAAACCCTTTGTAGAAGTGAGTACAATATTTTTGATCCTCCGACATCTTTTAAAATGCTGAAATATACATGCATCTGTATAAATATTTAAGTTTGTTTTCTGTTTGTTTGCTTTATAGGTAAGTACCATTTATGAAGAATTACGTGATCTGGTGAGTGTTTGCATTGTGCCCTTCTCTAAACACGGATGTCTAGTGAGTACACACAAAATCTTAATATTTTGAAATTTTTATCTTGTCGTGTAAGGAACTTCTACTACATGTAATGAAATCTACCTGCTGACTTATCTTGGCTTGGTATGAGGTCTGCACATTATTCTTTGTCCTCCAATACATGTGTTACTTTGTGTAATGGCAAATCTGTATTCATGGCACTTTTGCAAAAGTTTGGGGTACTTAGAACTTCTGTAAGAAAATATGTAGACAGTTTACTTTACAGTGCTTTCAACTAGTAATGATGTTGACATATGACTTTTCCAGAACATACTGCAAATCTAAAGTCAAATAAATTACATTCAATACTATCACTGTAGACCTGAATCAAAATTTATAACATCAAATCAATTATATTAAGTTTTTGTGATCTTTCCTCAAGAGATCTTGAAGCTTGTGAGCAAATAAGATTTTTAAGCAACATACCTGTGACAGATGGTGAAACTTGGTGGAAAAATCTGATCTTTGGGACTGGCTGGATTGTGTAGAAATCAGTATTCTGTTGTCGTGTGTGATGTGTTCTAGCAAACTATATCAAGACTTTTAAAGGAAGCAGTATGATAGTGTGACACTGGAGGCTATTGATATCTAAGATACAAGGTTAAGATATATAATTCAATTAACTATTGAATCTGTAAAACATGTCGATATCCTTAGACCTATAGAAATGTGTGAGAGCTGAAATACTCTGCATACTGCAAAACAAATTCTGGTAATTCTGACAAATTATTCTCTGGACTACACGTAGGTACATGAGCTGCTTAAACACTTACACAAAATAATGACAGATATTACATTTCCACTATGTATTAGGAAAAAGAGCAAAAATTAAGTAAATATGCCAGGTGCAGGACTGAAAATTTCTATTTCATTTCTATTTGCAACTTACAGATTCATGCCTGACTATATGCATCCAGCTTTAGGAAGCGCCACAACATTCAGACACCCACAGATGTTCATAAACTACACAACAAAAAATTATCATAGAATCATAGAATCATTTGAGTTGAAAGGGACCCTTAAAGGTCATCTAGTCCAACTCCCCTGCAATAAACAGGGATATCAATAGCTATATCATATGTGTGGGAATTTTACATCACTGAGGTCAGACATACAGCTCTTCTGTAGGGCAAGCTCACTTCTTTTTTGTTCATCCCAAAATTCACTCTGGCCAAGATCCCTGGACATTTATTGATGAGCAGATTCAATTCTAGAAAAAACACAGACGCCACAGGAACTTGTTTCTGTGCCTGTGTCTTCTGAGTATGACCTACTCTCTCTGGAAAGAATGGAAAGCGACTATATCTAGATACCTCTGAGTTTTCAAGGATTGGTGTAGAGGAAGACTAGAAAATTCACTTAATCTAGCAGAGGTATTACACTCTTTTTTTGCTAAAGCATTGTGGATCTCCAATATTACAGTATATGATAAAACAGAGAACAGCGACTTCCACATGTGCCGCCGTAGACATCCTGAATGATTGTCAGAGGGGTTGTTATCTTTAAAAGGCTCTACAGAAGTATCTTAACTGGCAAATAAGGTGTTGTAATGACAAATTAACTACAGTGCGAAGAAGTCTGCGCTGAGAAGCCAGGGCTCACATTGCCAGTGTTTCAGGGGATTTATGTCAAGTTAACTCTAATTAGATCCTAATGACCACAGTGCAGTGTGTACATAGTGCTTCTGGTTTCATTTGTAAAGACAAATGACTTTTTTGTGCTTCAGGACTTCTCTGCTGTGCAAACTGAAGTGTTGTAAAGGTGGGCTTGCTGGAAAATGTACTCCTGAGCCAAGCTAGAATAGTAATATAGATGCATTGTTGAACCACAGGCATCTAACCAGTGTCTGTGTTTGCTGATTTTACTAACCAGTTTCACAGAAATAAGTTTGTATTCTTTACAGACTGGCATCATAACATGAGCTTGATCTTGAAGAGCACTGAAATGAATTAAAAATTGTTCTTCTTTCAGAACTGCAAAAATTTCATCAGCTATATATAAAAATAGGTTGTATCTGTTTTTCAGATAGCTGTTGTCACCCTGACTGGCCATATGGACCAATTAACTAAATAAACCTTTTCATCCTTTGCAGTTCAGATTTCTTCATGATTGATTTTTTGTTTCTTGTACGAAAAAAACAGGTGGGGTCTATAGTGTAATTCCTTGTAAATCCCCTAGCTTTAATGAGAATTTATCATAATAGATAGACTGGATTTGTTCTTACTACTGTGTCATTATATCATCATCCCTAAGGTTCACCTAAGTCCATGGTTCAGATTTTCCATTATCAGTAGAAACATCAAATATTCTATCTAAGTAATGCAATCTATATTATCAGTAATTTAACAGTGGTTGTTTAGATAGGGGAGAATACAGAAGGGACGGAGAAGCCTCTAAACTAGAAGCTATGATTTTGACAAGCATCTCTACTTAAAAATAAAATAAAATAAAATAAAATCTATAATTAGAATTTACTTATAGAGTTGTTTTGTTTGCTTCTTCTGAAGTTCTCTGGGGCAGCTCTGGGAGTCAGCATGAGATTAACATGAAAGAAGATGATTTAGCAATTCATTCAATCCACACAGAATAGCAGTGTTTAATAAAACTTGGTGCAAACTTGAAAGACAAAATATTTTAACACGCTTCTATTAAAGGGAATAAGTACACATATGAATAAGGCTGTTTCTTCAAAATGCCTATCTTTAGGAATTTTCAGCCTTCTTTTGCAAATATAACAGGACATAGATGACCTAAGGTCAGCATGAAATCTGAGTACTTTTTGTTTGTATTATTTTTTAGAATGGCACTAACAAAAATGTCTAACTTCCTTAACTATACAGTGGAATTCAGATATATACCTCTGAAAGAAAAGGCTGTGTTGTAGAAATAAGCTCTAGTATTTCCCCAAACCACAACTGTCCAGTATAGCACATGCAATCTCTTTTTAACAAGAAGATAGCAGATTACATTGCCATAACATTACTGGAGCAATCTTTGAGATGAATTTTAAAGGGAGAAAGAACTCTAAGATGATATATAGAGCATATTATATTATGTAGCTGTTGTGAAAATAAGAATTATTATTTTCTATAAAAAATTTCCAATCAAGAACAGCTTGAAATGAATCCTGAATGATGCAATAGAGCCAATTGCATTGCAGTGTGATGTAGCTCTCTGTTGTATGAAGTAATTAATAGAACATAAAATAAACTGCTTAATAATACAAATGTTGCTTTACACAATATTTTGCTTTCATGTTGGTAAAGTGAAAGCTGAAAAAAGATGCATAATGTAAAAAGGCATTTGTAGGCTGCTATCAGTGTTAAGAAATGCCATGCAGAAACATAACTACAGGTTTTATATCCCAGACCCATTATCTGTCCATGACACTGGGAGGGAAATAAAGCCCTCTGAGAGGTGATAAAATAAAAAATAATTAAAAACCCACAACAGTTTGGAAAAAAAATTACAGAGATTAGAATTGCCTGAGCTCATGTTTTCATATCTGTAACTATGGTGTTTGCATCATTTTTGGCTATTATGCTATTCAACATAATAAAGCAAAACTCGGATATTTCTTGGTGTAGTGCCCATGTTAGGGAGGGAAAAAAAAGAAGAAAAAAAGAAAAACACACATTAAATAGTGCACCCATTTTTGCTAGTCTTGGACTTATGAAAAACTCTGTCAAGTGCATTTTATAGTTTACTGCTCTTTGCACACGTTAGAGTATAAGATTGTAAGGTAAAGTATGAGATTTTTTGTGGAATTAAAACTGACACTGTATATGCCGCTAGCAAGCTAGACAATTTTAAGACTTATTTGGTTTACAATTTCTGCTGATTTCTAACACAAGAAGCACAATGACATGCAAATATTGCAAACACCTGTGCATGAGGTTAGTCTGTGGTGAATGTATAGCTGCCGCAAGTGTAGAGTTGAATGTGTGTACTTAGTCCTGTCTAGGACAAAGCTGTGATTTTCTGTCTGGTCACTAGGTGTCATTATTATTCTTGAAAATACAGCTGCAGAAGGTTTTGAAAAGTTTTCCTGTATTTCATTGAATATTTGAAATGTTTGGGTATCATAGAATCAAAAAAATATCCCAAGTTGGAAGGGACCCACAAGAATCATTGCTTCCAACTCCATTCTTTACACAGTGCTACTGAAAAATCAAACTGTATGTCTGAGGGCATTGTCCAAATGCTTCTTGAACACAAGGAGGTAACATACGTTGCAAATAACAGGGAGATCCCTTCTCTTCTTTAAAGAAAATTAGATGTCTTGGATGAACTGTTTTATTGGTTGTGATTTTCTGCCTATTTATGTCAAATTCTGTTGGAAACTGTGTCTAAACTGTGGGAATGAAGGCTGCTCACTCACCACTTCACAATGAATTGGCAAAATTCTCTGGAGAAAGGGGAATTTGTACCATTGCAGAGAGTATCTAAGGATAAGGGGGACAGGGGAGAAGGGCTGCAAGAAACAAAGACAGCGAACACACAACATCAAATGTGAGACAGAAGTGCTGAGTAGGAGGATGCATGGTAAGGCTGAAATTTGTTCATATTGTTGCAAATTAATTAAGCTGGGGAGTTGAGGGCGGAAATGCAAATTTTCCATGTTAGACTACATGGCCCAGATCAAGGCTTTGCCTTGACCAACAGCCTGTTGTTTGTTCTGCTATGGGGGTCTCAGAGAGTTCCCAAAGGAACTATTTCCATCTCTATAATTAATTATTCACTGGACCAGAGATGCTCTGATTATTTTCCCTCTGTTAATTGCCCTTTTTACTGAGGCCAAGAATGCTTGAAACACTCCCTGGAATTAAGGATGCTTTTTATAGTTCTAGAATAAAGGCTATGATCACTATTGTGCTCTGGTGGTTGCCATCAGCATCAATAGCAATTAAGTGGGTTTGGTGTATAGCCATAGCCTTTCTTTTCTTTTCTTAAATTGCTGCCATGGTTTTTGAGATTGTTTTTTTAGTGTCCTTGATAAAATCTTCACTTACTGATATCTCAAACTAAATTTCACTCCAACATGCATCATACCTCCTTATAGAGCTTGCTATAAATAGGAAAACTGGAGCTCTGCAGACTGACAAATAAAGTCAAAACTACTAATTTGTGTAGTGCTTTAAATCATGAAAGCCTATGGCACCAAATGAACAAAAAGAGATTTAGATTGTTAGGGACTGTTAGCATGAAAATGTATTATTAGTAGCTACCTTTTAAACTCAATGTTTTTCTTTTCTTTCTTTCTTTCTTCTTTTTTTTTTTTTTTTTCCTTTGTAAAGTCAACAGTTAGAAACTACACGTCTTTCTTAAAAATTGGATTTTAGTAGTTGGAGCTGAGACAGACATATTTATTCTTAATAACTATACTGAGGGGAAATGGTCTTAAGTTGTGCCAGGGGAAATTATGTTGGATATTAGGAAACACTTCGTTACAGAAAGAGTTGTTAAGCACTGGAATAGGCTCCCCAGGGAAGTGGTTGAGTCACCATCCCTGAATGTGTTTAAAAACTGTTTGGATGTGGTGCTCAGGGACATGATTTAGCGGAGGGTTGTTAGGGTAGTATGGTTAGGTTGTGGTTGGATTCGATGATCTTTAAGGTCTTTTCCAACCTGAGTGATTCTGTGATTCTATGATTCTATTTATTATCCTTAGAACATAGACTGAGACTATATTTTTTCAAGGCAGGAATTTAGCTACTTTTCACAGAAAAGAATACAAACACTTTGACTGCCATTCTTTCCCTAAGCCTTCATGTACATTGAAAGACAACTTCAAAAGCTCATATGTTTCTGTTAGTAGATTCTTCCCAGAGTGCTAGGATCTTGAGTGCCCATTTTGCATAGTAATGTTCGTAGAATCATAGAATCATCTGAGTTAGAAAAGACCTTCAAAATGTTCAAGTCCAACAATCAACGTGACCTCCCAAATCCTATCACTGAGCCATGTTCCACAGTGCCCTGTCTGCACATCTCTTAAATACCTCCAGGGATGGGGACTCCAGTGCTTCCTTGGGCACTTCAGTTCCAGTGCTTGGAACTGAAGAAGCCCAGCATACAAGCGTTTGAGGCCTTGAAGATAAATTTTCTGTGCTTTGGAAATGTGTAGGAGACAGAGGAATGATCCTAACACCTGTATTTCTCTGGCAGAGAGGTGGAATATTTTTTCTTTTTCTCAGTAAAAGTATACAGTACTAGAGAACAGTGGATTCAATCAGTCAGCTCACTTGAGCAAGTTAGTAGTCTTCACTGGTGAGATGTACCAATATCAAAGATTTCTTGGATTTATTAAGTTGGGAACCATACTGAAGCAGATATTGAGAGCTAGTCATATAAAGATAAGGTAGCAGACATTATAATGCAGAGAGATGAATGTAGCAAAGTAGCTTCAGCAGGAGCTATGCTGAATCCAGCTTTGTTCTTTTAGCAGCACTGAAATATTTACAGAGGAAATAGGTGAAAAGATTGCGGAAGCAAAACAATAATGCTGTAGTTGAGAGTTGGATAAAGGTCTTCAGATAAATGTGATGGTATCAAAGGATGTTATGTGGGGGAAGAGGAGTGGTGCCAGTTGCCTCTTAATCTTCAGTTGTGACTGAATGAATAGGAGGGGGTAACAGTTGCAACTTGAAATAATCTACAAAATAAAAAAAAACTATTATACATTATTACTATTACAAAATTTATGTTGCTTCCAGATGCTACCAGCAGATACAGTGTATCTACTGCTGCTCTAGGAAAAAAAAAAATTCAATTATGTCAGATAGGGATCATAGAGTGACACATAATAGAAAGATCTAAAGTGTAATAAAAGCTCAAACAGAGGTTTGCAGTTTGATCACAGAAAGAAACAGAATTATATCAGGAGACAGTGAATTTAAGATACTAAGAGTGGGAGTTCACTGGGCTAGGGCTGCAATGGGAATTCTATCATTCCTGTGCTTTCAAACAACCTTATTTTTTCTAAAGGCCCTGTTGTTCTAGGGATGCTGTACACTGACTAAGTCATCATACTGCCTCTTCAAGACAACCAACACACAGATGATGTTGGCAAGTGGCTATATAAAATCATATCATTGATTTTTTTCAGAAGATTCAGTGGCTAAATTACCTGGCTTTATGTTTCTATGTTAATTTTGTGTGATATTCGGCATTTCAGAAACAAATCCTGGAGCCAAACTGAAGATTCTTTCCTGAAGGACCAAATAAATCAACCATTTTATTCTTGCAGGCTTTCTACTATTTTTCATTTAATTTCTTACGAGCTTTCTTGAAAGGCTAAGAGTGAGGGAAATTTAAGCAAAGAAAAATGAGACAAGAAGGCATATGATCATTCAGTGAATTCCTACATTAGGGGACTGTGTACTCCTAGAAATGAGTACTTACTAGAGTTCTGATGGACCTTTCTCTTCTAGGTTATGATGATCAGGAATCTATTGTAATTTTACCAGGAAGGAAATAATGATACTGGTTTCATGAACTATACACAACTGCAAGGTCATGTCTTATTGCCTAGTCCTTTCATAATGAAGTACTAGTGCCTTCGTATTACTGGACGGAAGTTCCAAAGTATAAAACATTATTGCTTTTAGTTTTCTTCTATATAATACTATCTATATGAAGTCAAAAAGGAAGGTTATTATACACTTAACAAAATGTGATTTCCTGGAGTATTGTTATTTTAAATTAATGTAGATGGTAAAAAATATTTTTCCATTTTTTTTTTTCTGTATGGTTTTATTCATAGATTGACAAACAGAGGATGACAATATTGTGTCTAATGTTTATTTCTAAATAAACTGTCATTACATCTGTTAACAGTATTTTCCAAAAGACTTTATGTGAAATTTGCTGCTGTACAGTAAATACCGGTGCTGATGCAGATAGTATCAGACTGTTTTGCATACAGCTTGTTTGCAAGGACTGTACATGCCTACCAACATCCAGCATCCTAAGCAATGAAGAGAGAAGAGCAAGTCCTTCTGGAAAAGAGGAAAAAGGAAAACTGCTTTCACTGGGCAAAAGTAGGGTCCTAGATATCCAAATCTGACTTGGAATTAGAATTGTCATTTGGAGGGAGAACAGATGCTAATGTTTTCTGTACTTTCCAGAACAAATCCAAGCTTCCTAAAGTTATTAATGGAGAATAATCATCTAGTCTCTTAAGTTTCCCAATATATTATTGATTGAAAAGATACTTGGATGTACTCTAGGAAGCCTAGTTACAAGTTCCTTCTCTGCACATACTACAATGAGGTTTTAACGTGGGTTTCTTAGAGCTGGCTTATCTAATGATGGACAATTAGATTTAGTAGAACAGCAACCTAGATATGGGGTCTTTTTTAGCACTTCCTTAGTTTGTTTAGCCCCTAACTACCTGGGCAGAAGTGGCTCCAACTGTCATTTTACAGAGAATGAGGACAAAGAATAATGATCATTTTTGTTTAATTCTCTTTAATATTCGATACATCTTTTCCTTGCAATCTTGCTTCTGCACTCTATTTTAGAAAAATAGAACACCGTATGTATCAAAATTAGGAAATATCTGCATCTGATATCCTGCTACTTCTTCCCGTATTCAGCTGAAAGCATTTTGAATTTTCTAATTAGTATATTGTGCAATAGTTTTCTTTGTTGCTTTTATTTTGCTTTTGAATTTGATAAGATGTTATACAAAGAATTGCAAACAAAACATATGCTTAGAAGTTTCTAAAACCTACAGTGTTTGCAGAAAATCCCAGAGATATCTTAAATTTTATCTGTACTTGAAAGTCTTCCAAATAGAAAAAATCATCTTTCTGATAAATTCTGCACAATTTTAGCTGAATTACACTGCTTGAAATACCATTTCTCTTCTGCTTGTTCCATTTCTCAGAAGAGTCTGGTAGCACATCTAAACACACAGGCTTCCAAAACCTGTCAACAGGACAATGGCAGCAGACTTTAGTGGTAATATGTGGAAACTGACAGGGCAGTTGTCATAACAAATATAGACCTGGCAACCCACAATCTGCCCAAGTTTTAGGAGGCAGTTTTCAGTAGTGGTATTAGGATTTAATGCTTTCTGAACAGTGCACGCAGCTAGCCCCCAGCTCTGGTGTGTGGCCACAGTAGAGACTACAGCAGTTTTTTGAAGAAGGCAATCACCTCTGTACAACTTAAGGTCCATGCGGACATGGTTCCTGTGGCACTTTATACATCTGGTGTGAGATGTGGGTCAGGAGCTGTTGGAAACAGCAGCTCCCCAGGAAGGCCTAGACTTTAGGGCAACAGAGTGCTTTTATTTCAAGCTAAAGAAATTCCTTTCAAGTTTCAAATATTCTATGTAAAAGGCAGAAGCACTCATCTCCTCCTTAGTCACTGCCCTACTTATCTTGTCCTTGCTACATCACTCCACAAGGTTTGTGGAGTCTTAATCACCCATTTCTAACTTATGTTGCAAGTGTTTTATGTCCAGTGGTCGAAATTTGCAGTGTATTGTCTGCATCTCGTCTGCACTAGGAATGTGGAAAGGAGAGAAGGTGCAAGGTTCCTTCCTCTCAGTAAGAAAGGCCTGCAAGTAAATGGTTCAGTAACTGCTTTAATAAGCTAGAGTAAAATGAGGAATATAGGTAGCAAGTAAATGTTCGTGTCTCTTCAGATACCAGAGTGTGTTCATTCAGCATCAGGTGGAGCCCAAATGGATTTTCCCACAGCACATAGTAAAAAGCAAAGCAGACCTTATCCACAGAGAGTTGCTTTTCCTTCTGACCATTAAAGGTATTATATAATTTCCTTACAAGAATACAGCACTATTTCTAAAGGATGTTCTCATGAGAATTTCTTGCTTCACTGTTAGATAAAGGCAAGGCAATATAGGTGGTGTAATACCTGTTATTGTGTGGCTCTTCAGTTACAAGGAGCTGGCTGAGGTTATCCAGTGGCCACTAGGTTTGTGTCAGGACAACCCAGGTTGAAGGCCACAGTGTGCTTAGTTTAAGTGTCACATGGGATCACTAACTCCCACAAGTACAGTGGTCTACTGATTGGATCAGTGAAATCCACCTCTTGATCCAAGCTTGATCCACTCCTTGGTATGGTTTATATTTTCCGAAAATATATAATATGAATAACGTACAGCCTTGTGAAGTCCTATGATCAAATCTTAGGACCCCTGGAAGATCACTGACTTATCGAATATGATATCTCTTGCAAAGTTCCTAATACACTATCTTAATGATGGTGCACTGTTTGTGTATAGGCAGGTAGCTTTAATTATCGGTCCTTGCATGTATTTGTTGCGATGTAACATTTAATTACTGTGTCTGAAACTTGCTTTGTTAGCATTCAGGATAGCATAGTCGAGATTCATTGAAGAATAACACTGGAGAAAACAGTCTTATAACAAAAAGTAGTAGAAGGATAATGACAGAAAAATATTAGAGATGCCAATGAAAGGGAGAGCTTTTAATCTGCAAACACTTACCTGATTTTAAATCCATGAAATACACATGGGGCAAGTTTCCCTTGATATTAGTCTTTCTTTGACAACTATCATGGTAAACTAGTACTTTAAAAGACTATGTTCAAAAAACGATCTATCACTCTATTACAGTTTCTCAATATTTTCATATATTTTCCATTTTGCTAATCCTCCCTATTTCTGTCCTAACAACACAATCTCATCTCCAGCTTTTCCTTATTACTTTTAGTCTATTTTGCTCTTTATTTACCCAAAATGCTTAAGAATATGTAATGTTCTTTGCAAACAGAGATGGAAGAAAACATATCACATTCTTTGTAAATGTGATATTATTTATTTAGTGATAGCAAAATTGATGAAATTGTAGAAATCATGCTGTGTTACTATTGCTTCTATTGTGATAGTAAATAAAAAGGAATAACTGCCCACAGACGTAAGAGATACAGAATTTCTGAACACAACAGTCCTTAACGCAACATTTTAACTAACGTAGTTTAGCATCAATATTTTGTCTGTAATCTGATCACCAAAAAAGTAATTTGCCAACAAATAATGTCCTAAGTTTGGGGTATCAATTGGTGGAAGTTATGATGGCAGTATCACGTTGATAGCTGAGGATATTATAATGTCACTAAATGTCATCAAAATGTCAATTTTTAGGCAGTAATATAAAAAAAACTTAAGAAATATTGCATTGTAATAGAATAGATTGATATCCAAAATATGTACAGTGCAGGTGAAATCCATAGCTATAACAGAAAATATACATTTGTCTGGCAGCAGCTGAAATATCTATCAAGTATATTGAACACTACATGAACTTCTAACTATAAGTTAGTACAAAAAATCAGCTATGTAATGCAATAAAATTTGAGCTCAAGAAACAAGTTTAAGTTTCCCCCCACTTTGTTAGATTTTAAAAGATACCAGGAAGACAGATTGATTCACAGAATTTGTACAACAGAGTTCCTAGGAATAGTTTGAGATTAAAAAATGTAGTCTTGTGGTCATTTGCTTTAGAAAATGGTATTTTTAATATAACCAAGTATTTCAAGTATGTTTGTCTCATTCGGAAGTTTAGACGTAAAAAAAATTTATTTAGGAAATAGAGTACGAAGAAATAATTTTTAAAAGAATGCCTTATTGTAAGTCTGATGAAACACTAATAGTCTTACGCAGACTTAAGGAACATGATGTTAACATCTTGGTAGACTGATACAAAACCAAGAAAAATGTATGATGCAAGGAGTAATTCCTTGCAGGTTATGATCTATTATCTGTGTNCATTTCTAATCCATCCCCTGCTTAATTGAAAAAAAGTTGAAGAAACAACTTCATTAGAAACACTTTCTTTCCCCTTTCAGTTCTTTTCTTCAGTTTAATTTTTGTTTTGAAGCTCTTGCAATTCCAGCTAAGCAGAAACAAAAGATTAAAAGCTTTGAAAGCCAAAGCATAAATATTTAAACAGTTACTTCTATTAAAAAAGAATCTGACCATAGTTTCTTGGAAACAGGTGAAGTTCCACATTTCTTTCTAAATTATATCTCTGATCTCTGAGTTCTTTTCTTTTCCTTTTTTTCATTTTTTTTTTTATTGGCTATAGAAGGACCAGTAGTTTCTCAAAATCTCTGTCTTCACTAGAAGGAGTAAAGTTTTTCACAACAATGACAGGATAAAATGTTTTTTCAAAAGAATATGAATTAGTAAAATGGGTTATGGCCATCATAAATACTGGTTTTTCTTCCAAAAGAAGTTTTTTTTTGCACAGCTTCTAAAGATGCCAGTAAAATTTTAAATGAAATATTTTGAACTAGTATTCAAAAATTATTGGTAAAAACTTGTTACATCATAAATGGTCATAGGGAAATTTCTCACGCACATTCAACTCACAAAGACCTTGTTGGGTCCAAGGAATGTATACTATTGTATTAAATTGGATTACTTTGGTGAAGAAACTCTTTATCAAAGAATTAAGTACTCCTGGTGTTGCTTAACATTTATTACTAACTTACAAAACTGTTATTGTTAAGGTAGAAGTTAATAAATTACCATAAATCATTTTATTTCTTACCTCTGGAAATGCAGTCATAGCAGTTCTGGAATATAAAATATATATTATATATAATTATATGTAATATGTAATTATATATTATTCTGTAATCTATGAATTTATTTTGTATTAATAGATTTACAATTCATGGTATCAGCTTCAATGAAAATACCATTTATTTTAGTAGTATATTTAAGTCAATTAATGCTTAAACTGCTTATTTATTCAAGTAGAATATTTCCATAATCTACTTACCATAAAACCATAGAATCATAGAACCATAGAATGGCTTGGGTTGGAAGGGGCCTCAAAGATAATCTAAATCAGGCACTAGATCAGGCTACCCAGGATCCTATTCAAGCTGGCCATGGTCACCTCCAGGGTTGGGGCATCCACAGCATCTCTGGGTGGATTGTTCCAGCACCTCACCACCCTCTCAGTGAAAAATTTCCCCCTGACATCTAATGTAAATCTCTCCTGCTTTAGTTTAAAACCATTCTCCCTTGGCCTATCACTATCTAGCTGTGTAAAACATTTATTTTCTCTCAGTTTTTAAGCTTTCTCAAACACTGGAAGGCCAAAATGAGGTTTCCCCTGACCCTTCTCTCAGCTCAGCTCCCTCAACTGGGAGAGGTGCTCTAACCCCGTGATCATCTCTGTGGTCCTCCTCTGGACTCACTCTAACAGCTTCACTTCTTTCTTGAGCTGGGGGACACAGATCTGGATGCAGTACTTCAGATTGGGCCTCACAAGGGCGGAGTAGAAGGGGTCAATCACCTCTCTTGCTCTGCTGGCCAACACCTTTTTTGATGCAGCCCAAAATACTGTTGGCCTTCTGGGATGCAAGAGCACAGTGCTGTCTCTTGTTCAGCTTTTCATCCATCAGGACCCCCAGATTCTTTTCTGCAGGGCTGCTCTTGGTAAGTTCTTTTCCCAGACTGTAGTCATATGTGGGATTGCTGTGACTCACATGAAACACCTTGAACTTTGGCTTTTTTGAACCTCACTAGGTTGACACTGGCACACTTTTCAAGCCTATTTAGATGTGTCTGGATGGTATCCCTTCCTTCTTTCGTATCAACTGCACTCAGTGTCTTGAGCAAACTTGTTGAGGGTGTACTCAATCTCATCATCTATGTCACTGATAAATAAGAAGTACTGATCCCAAGATGGACCCCTGTGGGACACTATCATCACTGGCCTCCAACTGGATGTAGAGCCATTTACCACAAGCCTCTGAAGAAGGCTGCAATCTTCCAACCAATTCCTTATCCACTAAATAATGCACCACTCTAGCCTGAATCTGGAACAGGTTGCCCTGTGAGGTTGTGGATGCCCCCTCCCTGGGCGCATACAAGGCCAGGCTGGATGGGGCTTTGAGCAACCTGGTCATATGCCTTAAAATTGTCTGCCAAGAGGATCTGTTACAAGTTCTTCCCAGGCGCAGTTGTGAGGCTTACCAGCCTGTAGTTCCCCAGGTCTTCCTCTCTCCCTTTCTTAGAAATAGAAGTGACATTTCCCTTTCTCCAGTGAGCAGGGAGTTTGCCTAACAGACATAACTTTTCAAATATGCTAGAGAGTGGTTTGGCAAACACTTTAGCCTGTTCCTTCAAGACTCTAGGATGCTTGTTTTCCGGCTCCGTAGACATCAGCCTCATGCAGTAGTCTCAGACTTGCTATGTCCTTTCAGTGGGAGAGATTTTGCTCTCCTGAACACTGCCTAGAGGCTCAGGGATGCAGAGATGTGGGAAGCCTCACTCCCAGTGTCCTGGCTTCGGCAGTTTTGGTTGTTTCTGAGTGATGGGTGTGTGCCAGGGCCAGGACAGGCCACTCAGCAAGGAAGAGCGGTGGCCTTTATGGTGCAGCATCAGAGGACAGGGCAAAGCCAGGACGCATACCTGAATTAGGCAAGGGCTTATTCCATGCCTTGTGACATCATGCATAAGACCATAATGTTATGGGGACGTGGCTAGGGGGTAACTATTGCTTGGAGATTGGCTGGGCATTGGCTGGACCACTGGTGAGATCTTGTGTTACCAGTGGGGTGTCGATCAAGTTTTGTTGTCAGCTGGGTGTCGGTGGTTAGAGAGTGCATTGTGGATATGCATGTTTATATAGTGTTATCATTGTATTTTTGTTTCCATTTTCCTCTTCTGTCTTAATAAATAGTTTTTATCTCAGCCCATGAAATTTGTTTCCATTCTGTCCCTCATACCACCTGGGGAGGGAGGTGAGTGAACAGCTGTGTCATGCTTAGCTGCCTGCTGGGTTAAATCACAGCACTCCTTTTGGCACCCAACATGGGGCTTGAAGGGTTGAGATAACAACCAAAGTATGTTAAAACAGAATTGTATAGTAGTTTAATAGTCACTGGTCACAATGTTATTTTTTTCTATTTTCAGAGATCTGTCAGAGTTCTTTCAAGTATACATGATCCCTATTGTACCATTTCCAATTTTTGGGAGTTGGATTAATCTTATCACTTTACTGCATTTGTAACACTGGTCCAGAAACTAATCTGGTATTTGTATTCAACATTGCAGTCATCTTCGTACTTAGGGAGCCATACCTTGGAAACTATTAATAATGGGAACATGAGCTGTAGAGAGATGAGCGAGAATGTTTAAACTAGCATGTTATTATTGTTATGCCTACTGAATGTGTTTCAGTTTTTGTTTAAGGTTAAACAACTATTTCTGAATAAACCCAAGGATCTGCCTTGAGGTGAGATAGTTACGAGAGGCGGGGAAGGTGGGAAAGTATGGGCAGGTACCTAGAACAGTGAGCACCTCCAGTGTTTTGGAATTTCACCCCTGAACAACTGCAGAATCTTAAAAAAAAAAAAAAACCTAATGGAAAAGGTGTGCTATCACCCTGGTAATTCTCCAAAGACAAATCACTGCAACTTGCTGGGCCAGGCCCATGCCTACTGAGTGCTATTCAACACTATTCAGAACTCTAAAGGGGAATAGGTCTCCAGATTTGATGACAATAAAACAGATCTCATGGTTTCTCCAAGCCCTGCAGTTCAGCTTGTGCCAGTATCCCCCACACCTATACACAAGACCAAAAAAATGGCTGCAAAAGTCAGCTTCTTTAGTAAGAGTAGAAACTTCTACTAAAATGAAGATGGAAGGAGAAGATGAAGATGAAGGGGGATCATCATGAGGATGGTAGGATGAAGTGTCAGAACTCATAATCATCTGATCTCTGAGTGAACTGTGAGATGTGCAAAAAGATTTTGGCCATCATCCACATAAGAATATTCTCACCTGCTTGCTCTGATGCTGAGATAATGGGGCCAGAATATGGACTTAATGGGCAGAAAAGCCAGGCAGCTGGGATTCCTCTCCAGGGAAGGGAGTATTGACAAAATGTTTGGAAAAGACACACAAGCTTTCAACCTACGGAGGTGACTCTTGTCAGCTGTGAAGGAAAGATATCCCTTCTAGGAAGATCTAGCAGGTTTCCTAAGCACGTGGAGTAATGTGGAGAAAGTATCCGGTACCCACAGGAATGGGCTGTGCTGGAGATGATGTATAATGTTGAATTGGATGATGATCAGATATCCCAAATGCTATCCATGTGGTGGAAATTTGTATGGGGTGCACCATCACTGTATGCCAGCACACTGGTAGCAATGGTCTGGAAAGAGAATGACAATCCAATAGTTGATGAAGTGGCTAGCTTGCTCCTACAGTATGAATAGAATTGCTCTTTCTCCCTACAGGCCTGTGTCTCAGCTGTGGAGATACTGTCCCAGGAGTTCCAGCAATTCAAATACAATACGTTCTTCTCCCCATCTGTATTGACTAGTAGCTCATTTATTAGAAATAAGGGTTCTTCTGCTTGGAGAAGGGGATATAGTGAATAGATACTACAATCCACCCTGTGGTTTGCCTGTGTGATCATGGGGAGGATGTGAGGAAGTGGGATGGAAAATCCACCTTGATCATAGAGGTATGGGTACAAGGGTTGCAAGGAAGAAAAATCAACAAAAGGGATTCTTCCAGAGAAATGGCCACTCCAGAGAAGCAAGCTCCAAGACAGAGAAGATGGCCTGATCCTATTTCTGAGGCTGATAACAAGCCTTTTGATCTGCATTCACAAGAAGTGAGTGACAAATGCAATAACCAGGACCAGAGGGGCCCTGCCTCCAGCCACATTAAGGAAAAGGACAATTGGGTTTATTGGACTGTGAGGATTCAGTGGCCTGGCAGACCAGAACTACATTACACTCTCATGGACAGTGGTGCACACAGTGTACCCTAATGCCACCAAGCTATTAAGGCACAGAACCTCTCTGTATTTTGGGAGTGACATCGGGATCCCAAGCTGTAACAGTTAGAGGCTGAAGTGAGCCTAACTGGGAATGAGTGGCAAAAGCACCCCATCATGATTAGCACAGAGGCTCTGTGCATGCTTGGTATATTATTACCTCGTGAGAGGATACTTCAAGGAAGTGGTGGGCTTTAAGTATTGCTATTTTGGAGATGGAGGACATCAAGCAGCTGTATTCCTTGCCTGGTCGCTCAGAGGACAGTTCTGTTGTGGGGCTGATATGAGACACCTGGGCCTTGAGTGGGACTGTTATGACAGAAGAAACCCAAGTCATGGACTGAGTGAAACCTGTGGACAATTTAGAGGGATGGCCTATAGATTAAAGGAGTGATGTCTGTGTAATTAATCAGAATGTATGGAAAACTGCAGGATCTATATGATGTAAATTGTATGAAATAAAGGGTGTATATTGTCTTGGTTTCAGCCAAAACAGTGTTAATAGCACACTGATATTTTGGAAGCTCATCCTAGAGCAGGCTAGACTGTTCAGTGGGGAAGAGCCACTGCCTATATGGTGCATTGTCAGGAGGAGGCTGGAGCCAGGATAGGTGGCCTAAATTAGGCATCATGGGACATCGTGTAGAAGGCCATAAGCTGGGGGAAGTTGGCAGGGAGGGGGAAGCTGCTGCTCAGGGTTTTCTGGATGTTGGTTGCTGAGTGGTGAGACCTCTTGTTACTAGCAGGGCATCAATCAGCAGGCAGTTGTATAGTGAGCTGTGTATTGGTTGGAAGCTGCCAACTGATTGCATTGTAGATATTTCCTACCAGCCCTTGTTCTCATGGGGAGTTTCAACTTCCCTGATATATGCTGGAAATACAATATAGACCAGAGGAAACAGGTGCACTCTTTGCTAGGTAAAGAATGGCTAGAAGGCCAGGCCCAGAGAGTAATGGTAAACGGAGTTAAAACCAGCTGGTGACTGGTCATGAGTAGTGCTCCCAAGGGGTTAGTATTGGAGCTCATCCTGTTCAGTATCTTTATTGATGATCTGGACAAGGGGATTGAGTGCATCCTCATTAAGTTTGCAGATGACACCAAGTTGGCAGGAAGTGTCGATCTGCCTGGAGAGAAGATCAGAAGGATCTGGACAGGCTGGATCGCTGGGCTGAGGCCAGTTTTATGAAGGTCAAGAAGACCAAGTGCTGAGTCCTACATTTTGGTCACAACAACCCTGGGCTTGGAGCACAGTGGCTGGAAAGCTGCATGGAGGAAACGGATCTGGGGGTGTTGGTCAACACTCAACAAACGTCAGCTACACTGTGCCCAGGTGGCAAGTAAGGTCAATGTTACCCTGGCTTGTATCAGAAATAGTGTAGTCAGCAGGACCAGGGAGGTGATCATCCCCCTGTACTCCACACTGGTGAGGCTACATCTTGAGTACTGCATTCTGTTTTGGACCTCTCACTGCCAGAAAGACATGGAGGCCCTGGAGCACATCCAGAGAAGGGCAATGAAGCTGGTGAGCAGTATGGAACACAAGTATTATGAAGAGTAAGTAAGGGAACGGGAATTGTTTAGTGTGGAGGTGGCTCAGAGGAGACCTTATTGCAAAC
This sequence comes from Pavo muticus, assembly GCA_016647715.1. NCBI lineage: Eukaryota > Metazoa > Chordata > Aves > Galliformes > Phasianidae > Pavo > Pavo muticus. The sequence continues at coordinate 122,487 of JACDJE010000499.1, forward strand.
TACAGCTACCTAAAAGGAGGTTGTGGCAAGGTGGAGGTTGGTCTCTTCTCCTGGTTAATTAGCGACAGAACAAGAGGAAATGGCCTCAAGTTGTGCCAGGGGAGGTTCAGGTTAGATATTAGGAAAAAAAATATTCTTTGAAGAAGTGATCAGGCACTGGAATTAACTGCCCTGGAGGTGGTGGCGTCACAGTCCTTAGAGGTGTTCAAGAAATGTGTAGCTGTTGCATTTGGGGATATGGTTTAGTGGACAGTACTGGTGGTAGATAGACAGTTGGACTAGATGATCTTAGTGGCCTTTTCCAACCTTAATGATTCTATGATTCTTTGATATATATATATTGTTAGCATTGCTTGTTTGTTTCCAGTTTCCTCCTCTGTCTTAGTAAACAGTTTATATCTCAACCCACAAGTTATTTTTCACATCCCTCACCAAGTGCAGTTTTAACTGTGCGTTGGTTTTCCTGATCCCATCTCTGCATGTTTGTATTCTTCTCAGGCCACATGTCCTTGTTTCCAGTGCCTGTGCATTTATTTCTTATTCCCCAGTTTGAAATGCAGGTCCTTACTCAGCCATACTGGTTTCCTGCCTCCTCTGCTTGATTTGTTATACTGGGGAATGTAGAGCTCTTCTGCTCTTAGAATCACAGAATTGCAGGGGTGGGAACGGACCTCAAGAGATCATTGAATCCAACCCCCCTGCTAATGCAGGTTCCCTAAAGTAGGTCACACAGGTAGGTGTCCAGACGAGTCTTGAATATCTCCATCGAAGGAGACTCTACAACCTATCTGGGCAATCCGTTCCAGTGCTTCGTCACCCCTACTGTACAGAATTTCTCTCTGTTTGTATGGAACTTCCTATGTCCAAGTTTTAGGCCATGGTTCCTTGTCCTGTCACTTCACACCACTGAGAAGAGCCTGGCTTCATCCATTTGACTCCCACCTCCCTCTAGATATTTATAAATATTAATCAGAAAGGTATGTATGTATGGCTCCATCTTTTGTCTCTAAGAATGTCTTCTCATGGGATCTCATCCAATGATTCCTTAAACATCCAGAAGTTCCCTTTCCTATAATCCAAGGTCCTCACTCCACTTTTTGCCAGGCTCATGTTCATTGAGACCAGGAACTTGACCACGGCTTGGTCACTGCAGCCCAGATCACCTCCAATCATATCCTCTTTAATGGTCTCCTCTGCACTGATGAACAACAGGTTCATCTCTGATACGTCCGTCCAATACCTGAACCAGGAAGTTATCTTTAATGGGCTCCAAGACTCCTGGATTCCTTGCAGCTTCCATGGTGTTTTTCCAGCAGATATCTGGGTTGTTGAAATCCCCCATGAGGATGAGAGCCTGCGAGTGTGACACCTCTTCTAGCTAAAGCAAGAAGGCCTCATCAACAGGCTCCCCTGATCAGGCAGCTTGTAGCAAACGCTATGCGCCAGATGTCCTTTATTTATCTGGTCCCTAATTGTAACCCACAAGCTCTCAACCTGGTCATGGCTGTTTCTCACAGACAGCTCTTTGCAATCCGTCCACTTCCTTACTTAGAGGAAAACTCTCCCATTCCTACTTCCTTGCCTACTCTTTCTAATAAGTTTGTAGCCCTCAGTCATAGTATTGCAGTTGTGCCATTCATTCCACTACGTTTCTGTGATAGCAATTAGGTCATAGTTTTTCAACTGCACCATAGTTTCCTTCTCCTCCTGCTTATTTCCCACACTGAATGCATTGGTATAGAGACACTTCAGCTGGGCTATCAACTGTGTTAACTTCTTGGAGGAGCCCTCCCAAATTCCTCTGAGACAAATCTGGGCATGCAGGCTCTTGTTCATTGCTGGTGAAAACTCATAGCTAATGATGGTTATTATGCTGAAAAATAGTGTTTGTAGCTAAGAATTTGCTCTATCAAATAGTATTATTTTGCTCTTTTTATCTGTTGTAGTTTCCATGGAAATAAATAAGAGGTGTACCTTTTAGAGCTATCTATGCATATTGCTCATATAATTATGCTGCAGTTCATAACTTTAAGATTAAAACATTATCTTGGTTCTGGATAACTATATAATGAATTCATTTAGAAGTAAAACACATTACTCCAAATAATAAATGTATAAAAAGAAAGCCACTTAGACACATTACATTACTGTATGGATGTTATAAAGTTTAACAGGTAGTATTCCATCTATTTACAGCTGAAGATAATACCAGCCATCTTTGGTGTTGCATCCGCCATCTGATACAATGTGGTCTAATGTCATGTAGTCTCATCTAGGTTGTTACATGTGCTTCAAATTGGTTTTACTTTACTTTATACTTTCCATCTTTGTATCTAGTTGTTATTTCTGTAAGTTAGACTTCTGTTTGTGAAATTCATTCATAGCAGCTGGATAGGTTTCTCACATTCTAATTCATGAATATAACTTTGTGAGTGGAAAATGAATAAGTAATAAAAGAAAGAAAGCTGGTTTTTACCATTTTTCTTTCTCTCTTTTTCTCTCTTTCTCTTTCTCTCTGTCTGTTTATATCTATTTTCAGACAGACCATTGTATTTAATTACTGTCAAATTTTTACAGAACGCTCAACTGCTAACCTATTTGCAGACAGCATATTTAAATTCAGTAAGATGAAAATTTAAACTGGTGATAAGGAGTAGGAACTCTTTCTTCAAAGCTCAAGGCAAGAAAAAGAGATTGTTTCTTTCATTCAGATTTCTTTTGTTAACACTGAAATTTACTGACTCATTATTTTCCTCACTTTGCCAACTACTACTTTCTGTAATGTTAAAAAAAAAAAAAAGGCTGAATCTTACTTCTGACATCTGAGAAAATAAAAATTAATCTTTTTCAGTAGTTTCAGTTATTTATGTGTCCATTTAAATCCATGTCCAACATTATTGTTCATTAAATATATAAAGCATAGTACTTTTTTTTTTCCTATCAATAATAGCATCAAATACTCCAAAGTACTGATTTTTTTAATTGTTGCAATTTATTTCTGGTTTCCAGCAAAATGTAGTTTTCCATTAACACTGAACAGAAGATTAAGATAATATTTTATATTTTAACATTGTAAAATAGTTTAAAGCCAATAAAAACATATTTAATGTGTGCTGAACTATGTAGATACTTAAAGTACAAGTAGGTTTCGTGTAGCATGATTAGTAAAAATAAATATGAACTTCAGTGGTTAGTAATCCCAAAGAGGGTAATCATTTCTTTAGGGGGGAAAAAAAAAAAAAGGCTATAAATGCAAAGGAATATTTAAATGAATTATTTCCACTTACTAATTTAAAGCATAATTAAATTTGGATATTTAAAACAATCATTTAAATCTGTCAAACAATATGAAGGAGCTAGTCTTGCTGTGTCTGTATTTGAAGAATATTTATCCTAAGGTATCAAGTTCTTCTGTTTAATTTTGTGAGTATGTTTTGGATCTAGACATTAGTCCATTTCAAAGCTTTCTAGTCAGCCTGAAACTCTGTGAAGGTTGAAGAAGACATGCATATATTTGGAAAGTGCTTCAGTTCCTGAGTGTGATGCTTAACTCATAAACTAAATGAGGCAGAGTACCCCAAGGTGCTCAGGACTCTAGACCAGATGCCATGTATTCTCACTGCATGATACTTGGCTCTGCATTCCCTTTGGACCCTGTCTGATGCAGCTCTTACAGGAAGGTAATTATTACTTTTTACATGTTAATCTATTTGAAAGTGTTTTGATATGGAGTAGTAACATGTACTGTAATCTGTAATGAAGCCCACACTGCATTGTGTTTATGTTGCGTGATTTGGAATGTGACATGAGGGCATTCAGTGATGTTTAGGGCTCAAAATTCCATGATAGCACTGAAGAATTCTATAGTTCAAAGAAAACCAAGCTTGATGCAGTTAAATCTGCATCACCTGCGAAGGGTGATCTTTAGAGTGAACTCTCTCTTGTTCTAGAAGGGAGAAAAACAAAAAAAAAAGAAAGGTTGTTGTCATAGGTGACTCCTTTCTGAGGAAAACAGAGAGCCCAATATACTGACCAAACCTGACACATAGGGAAGTCTGCTGTCTCCCTGGGACCTTGGTAGAAGATGTTACTAGAAAACTCACTAGCTTGATACACCCCTCTGATTATTGTTCATAATTGCTTTTGTGTGTCTGTGGCAATGAAGTTGCAAAAAGAAGTCCAAAGAAAATTCCAAGAGCCTTTGGTTAAAGAGTCAGGTAGTGTCTTCCTTCATCCGACCAGAAACAGGGAACAGTACTGAAAGATGGCTGAGTGGCTGACCCATCTAATCAGTTACTGACTGGTGTGTCACGATGGTCAATTCTAAGCTCTTCAACAGGCAAGCAAGGTGGGGGGCTGCCACTGTGTGTGAGGGAGGGGCTAGGCTGTATAGAGTTCACAGTTGTTGATAACACGGTTGAAATCCTGTGGATAAGGAATAAGGAACAAACAAATAAAGCAAATGTCGTTGTAGGAGTCTACTGTAGGCCATCCCACCAGGACAATGGCACAAATTAATTATTTAAGGAACTAAGAGATACCTCTAGATCAGCTACCCTTCTCCTCATGGGTGACTTCAATTTACCAGATGTTACCTGGGAGTACCACACAACCGACACAAACATGCTCAGGAGATTCTTCATATACCTTGATGATGCCTTCCTGGTCCAGGTTCTAGTAAGGGTGCCCTCCTAAGTTTGTTGCTTGCAAACAGAGAGAATCTCGGAGGTGAAATGGCTATTGTTGGCTGTCTTGGCAATAGTCATCACAAAGCATTCATTATCTTTCTTGATAGAAGGAAAACTGCAACAAAAACTTCGACTGTAGATATAGAGAGAGCAGACTTCAGGCTGTCCAGGGAATTCGTAGCAAGGTGCCCTTGCCTTTGAAGGCACTGGAGTCCATATTACCACTTCCTAAGAGAACAGGAACAAACAATTCCAATTCCAAAATGCTGGAAGTCAGCAGGTGGGGCAGAAGATCAGTTTGGCTGACCAAGAATCTTCTAGACCCCATGTGGGAGAAGAAGGTGTATGGCCAGTGGAAGTGAGGACAGGTGATTTGGGAGGACTACAGAGATGTTGTTGACCATTGTAGGGAGAAAATTTATACAGACAAAGCTCAATTAGGATTGAAGGTGGCCAGTACTGTGGGAAGACAACAGAAAAGACTCTTAAAAGAGCCTTTTTGTTAATGGCTATCTGAGGACCAGAGTTCCATTACTTGGTGAGGATGGTCACCTCAAAAATAGGCACATAGTCTTCTTTGACTCTGTATTCAACACTGATTACGGACTCTGGAACCCTTAGCTGCAGGACCACGACAATAGTAACAATAAACTCCCAACCAACCACAAACTTGTGTGAGATTTACTGTTCCAGCTGGATGTCTATAGGGTCTGATGGGTTTGATCGCAGGATTCTCAAGGAGCTGGCTGATGTCCCTGTGAGACTTCTGTTACTTATTTTTCAGTGATCTTGGGAATCTAGAGAGGTCATAGTCAACTGGATGCTGACAAATGTTTAATTAGATAACCCTTACAGATATAATAGGTTTAATGGCAACTTCAGTTTAAAACAAATGTCATTGATATTCCATTTCTATTCACTTATGTAGGTTGAACTCATTTCTCTTAATGGGCTACTTCACTTACTGCGCAGTGTCAAATTTCTTTACAACTTGATTAGGATAGAAGGAAAGCTAGTAATCTGGTTTGATGAATAAAACCTGTAACGATAGCTAAAGGGAATGTATTTAGTTATCTCAGATATCAGAGATAATGCAACTTAATACTTACAATAGCAAATTGAAAATATGGTTTAAACTTATATAAGGAACATTAACTTGGCAATCTCATGTTCTAGTCTTAAAACTTCCTCAACTTTGAAAAAAAAACAATTCTAAACACAATGTTGTATATCTTCAAGTACCTTGAATTAGAAGGATGATCTGATTACTAAATTGGAATTACTTTATGTATACATACTCATGCCTTGCTATGCTCCTTTTCAACATTAACCTATTGATTTTTTACTTATGTGAATAACTGTATGCATGAGTGTACACTTAGTGCATCATACATGTTAGAAAATGGTAAAGTAATTATGAGAGAATATGGATTGTGAAAAAAAGTGTAACAGGAAATTCTTTCTGAATTCTGTGAAACCTGGAAAATGAGTGATGAAGAAATACTTTTGTAGATGAAATACTTTTACTCATCTTGTTTTCTTAGGATTGAGATAAATTAATATTCAGTACAATCAAACGTAAAATCAAAATAAGTGCCATCTGCTGTGAGAATCAATTCTGAAAGTGAATGAACATACACATTTCACATTTCTGGTTGGAAAGAATTTGTGGATTTTAGTGGAAATGTGAACATATGTCTTCCAGAGCAATCGAGTTAGGTGTCCTGGTAGACAGCAGGTTGACCATGAACCAGCAACATGCCCTTGTGATCAAGAAGGCCAGTGGTATCTTAAAAAGAGTGTAACCAACAGGTTGAGGGAGGTTATCCATCTCTTCTACTCTGCTCTGGTGAAGCCACACTTGGATTACTTTGTCCAGTTCTGGGCTCCCCCAGTTTAAGACATGCAGGGAACAACTGGAAAGAGCCCAGCAGAGGGCTACTAAGATGATCAGGGCCCGAAGCATCATCTTTGGATGGCGGTACACAGAGACGGGACAAGGGGCAATGGGCACAAAGTGGAACACAGAAAGTTCCGTACAAACACGAGAAAAAACTTCTTTGAGGGTTAAAGAACACTGAAACAAACTGCCCAGAGAGGTTTTGGAGTCTCCTTCTCTGGAGATAGTCAAAACCTGCCTGGATGCTTTCTCATGTAACCTACTCTAGGGATCCTGCTTTAGCAGGGAGCTGGACTAGATCATGGGTGTCCAAACTTTTGGCTTGACAGGGCTGCACTAAGTGAAGAGGAATTGTATTGGACTGATATTTTGGTTGCTTCTGAGAGACGGATGAGTGCCCAGGGCCAGGTCAGGCCACACAGCAGGTAAGAGCCGCCACCATGATGTCATGGGACAGGGAACAGGGGTAATTAGTAACTGTCCTGGGCCACATGTGACCTGTGTGCTGCAGGTTGGACATGCCTGGAGTAGGCACTCTCCAGAGGTCCCTTCCAACCCCTACGATTCTGTGATTTAGTGAAATAATGTTAATCATTAGTAATGCAAAAAGAGGATTAAAAGAAAGGATATATCTTTGTTCAAGGAACTATCACAACCAGATCACCTAGCTCGCAGTACTAGTACCTGAAAAAAGTACAATATTACAGGTTTATCAAACAGTAATGATCTGCCAGTTTGAAGAATATTTTCATGGCAGCAATTTCATGGCAGCTCACTGAATTATAAAAGAAATAACTAAGTAAGAAGGGACTTACATTTGAAAATAGTAAGATATTTCTTCTTAAATAGTCTTCATTGGTAAACTTTGTTCAGCTATTTCCTCAGTTTTCTTCTCTTGCTTTGGCTTGATTTCATTACCCAAACAAAACAGTATATGAAAAAAGGCCTGCAACAAAACTATGAGTAGACTATATAGGGCAAAATAAAAAATAGTACTGGATAAATATTAAGATAATTATTGGATATTAGCTGCATAAATCCTACAAGAGACTACATAGGGCTAAAATACATGAAATATGTATATTTTTAAGCTGGCAGGAAAAACTTTCACAATACTTTGTCACTATGCAAGGGTGGCAAGACACATAAAGGCACTGTGTTGAAACAGGTTACTTATGTATGAAATAAACTGTCCATCGTTTGAACTCTTTAAATTAGCTATCTAAATCACCACCACCCTAAAAAAAGCACAAAAACACAGAAACAAGGAAAAACATAGACCACGGCTTTTTTTTAAATTATTTTTATTTATTTATTTATTTTGTTAGGTGAAGGAATTCCTAAGCTAGGCATTGAAACGGTTTTGTAGTTCACCAAAATATGAAAGGAAATTATTAATTCAGATGCATGGGCTTGGAGGAAGGCTGGCAGTTTGACCTTCAGCTCAATACGAATATTGATCAGTAATGGAATACTTGCCTCTGTACATTAAAAATAATAATAATAAAATAATAATTAGATTATCTTCCCATGAAGTTATTTATTACTTTTGCAAGAGAAAGACAGTCGATTTTTATTTTCCATTTTGCCAAATATGCCACAGGATGCAACATATCCATGCAATAAATTATTTCATGATTTTTTCAAGTGCTCCAGAACTTTTCTATATGTTATATATGGGATTCTATTTTTGATAGTTCAAGTGTTTATATGTTTTTATAAATACTGTTTCAGATAATTGCTTTTATGGGATATTGCTGACATTTTCTAACAGCTTTATCTTGAATGATTGTCAGCTGATTTTCAGACCCTTCAGCCATAGTGGTGAGCATGACTGTGCTGCAGTATCTCCAACTGTTTCTGTATGTACATGTGCTTATAAATTTCTTGGAGACCTTGAAAATTACACAACTTTTAACAAAACTTTTAACAGTTTGGCAATGTATTTTGGAATAAGTAGTAAATGTTAAGTCTGCACTTTCCATATTTTGGGATCTCTACATGATTATGTTTTTTATTTGCAAAAATATCTATCATATAAACACACCTAAAACTTAGAAAGATTGTTCATTTTCTGGAATGGAACCTTTGAGAGTGTACTGGCACCATTTGTTGGGGGGAGAGGTGGTTGCTTTTATGTAAGAAGCAAATAATTATTTCCCAAAATCTGTAATTATATTTTCAGCATTGACACCTGAATAAAGTGGAAGTGTAGGAACAAATTGCTTTTTTAAACACTAAAAAAATGTAAAGAATTCTGTGGAAAAAATATCTTTCATAGTAAAATGAGCTTAAATCTAGAATCTTCATCACCTTATTCAGCTATACATTCACTCAAATTGTGCATGAACAGGCAAGGGCATATATTTAGACCTTACTTAAGAATATCCATCATATTTTATGAAAGGCTTTATATACAAATTGTTTTTTAGATGGGGTTGGATACCATATGGTCTCAATAATGCCACCAACATCATGGCTAAAAAATCAGCGTTAAGGCACACTGTACCTTACAGCAGCTTGAAATTTCTATTTTGCTTATTTCTAGACACAAGATTTGAGTAAGCTCTAATTGTGTGATAAGGATAATTTTCTTTGACTTCAGGATGCTTAAAATGCTAGCGTTAGAATGAAAGACAAGCCATGCTTTATGAACTGAGAACACCAAACCTACGTCATATTGTGCCTGTACTTTTTATGATAGTAGTAATGGGAATTATGGTTAACTCCACCATGCATGTGACTCTGTTTAGTGTTTGCAGTCAGACATTTTATGTGCTTTGTCACTTGCAAAACATTTCCAGTATTGTACTGCTCTTCAGCTGCAACGTTGGCAACCTGACAAACTTGAAATCTTAATGATTCACTGATCCAGAATAAGTTGTCTAAAAGCACATTAAGAAAGGTATATGTTTTGAGGTTAAAAAACAAATCTTGAGTGCAATTGGAGAAAAAAGTTTGAAATCAAATAGATGAGTATCTCTGCAAACTTCTGCTGTCTCTCATTGTTTAAAAAAGGGACTATTTACATAGTTAATCTAAATCAGTTTAATAGTATTCAATAAATAACCTTTAAAACATCATAACTATCTAAAAAACTATACTTCTAACGCAAATGAAGAAGATTCCTCCAGCAAACTTTGCTTATCCAAATATATCTAAAGACATTTTATCAGATGAGTGTTCAACCTGAAATTAATTTGATATGTATATTAAATGCATGAGAAATACTAAACACCAATTGTCGATGGAAATCCCTCCTATACTCACATGAGATCCTACTCCCATTACCACCTTTTGAAAATAAAAAGTTGCCATTCTGTTGAATCTTCAGCTCAGTTTAGAAATACATTAATAATTGATCATTTTTAAATCTTCTCTAAAATTATTTATGTTTGTGTGTTGCTTTCTTTTTTTCATTTGAAAATTTTGCTGACTGCATGTTAGGGCTGTAGTTACTAGTGAAACTGTTTTTAAATTGCATTTCCTATTCAGTTCAAAGATTCAGCTTTTCATATTACATATATATTCATTAGAAAATTCTTGAAGGGCCATGAAATGATCTTCCAAGAGACATGACATGGCTTAAAAATAGTACACTCTGGACAGGTTCAAATTGCAATTGGCCCTAATGCTCATATCTAAATATCATTAAGGAATTTATTATTAAACAGTATTACAGACGCCATTGCTTTATTGCTTTTACTATATTAATTATATTTGGCATTCATGGTTAGCTTTACATCTTTTAAGCACTTTATAAAGCATAATTAGTCTTTACAAAACCCTGTAAGGTAGATCTGACTGATTAAGACTGAAAATGTGTACTTCAGGAGTGATTTCTTTCTGTGGCACAGACTAGGTTTTACACAGCGCAAAACAAACAAACAAAAATTATATTGAAAATTTTCTTGTCATCCTTTTCGAAAGAACTGATGCATTTTTTTTTGTAAAAGTCTTTATTTTATTCCTGATTCATTATGGAATATAATAATTTTTTACATGAATGTGGCATCTATGTATTGTTGAAATATGGCATGGGAAAATATATAAAGGCAGAATAAAAAACAACATAACTCAGAGATTCAGAAGATATTCATACAGTTCTGAAACATACCAGAGCAGAAAGTGTAAGAATAGTTCAACCAGAAGAAGCATTATGTGACAATGCTTCAATGCACTTCAATTTCTGCTTGTTATCTTTTGATACATTTATGTAAAATTATCCAAAACAGGCTTTGATTTCATGAAAATGAATTGCATTAGTGGTTGCAAGTTAAAATTTTAAACATCTTGAATTTATTACAAAAAAAAAACCAACAACCAAAAACCAAGATTTCAAATTACTTGATTTAACATTAAAAATTCTATTTGGGTCTGCTGATGTTGAAACAAAAACACTTTCACATGCAATAAATTTCTGAATCTTTTACTACAGTGCACGACGCTTCAGTTTACAATATTTCTTTTTTAACTAATGAACATGACATCTTCCTGCCAGCTGTGAAAAAAATATAAATTTTATGCTATATATTTATAATATAAATGCATGAATAATTTATGTAAATATTTGTGGCTATGGCAGTTACTGTGAAAATATATTTGAAAACTTGTTGTGAATTTTATTTTTATTATATTTACATATGTTTTTGGGGCTTCCTGTTCAAATTCAATTTCACATGAGAAGTAAAATAATGCTAGGCTGAGTTATTAGCCCTCTAAAGAGGGAGAGAAGAGGTATTTAGTGCTCAGATAATGGAACAGATTTTCATATCCATTATTGAGCACTGTCTCCTAAGCACTAGGCTGAGATGAAAAGAGGTTACCATGGATCTAGGCAGCATGCCCTTCTATACAGATATCATGGTTTCTGCCAAGATGATCCATTACTCAAACATAGGAATGAAAATGTCAGAAACAGCCCAATTTTTCAAGTGTTGAGTTTTCCAAATTCGTTTTCATTCAGTGGAGGTGCAGTAAGCCCAACACTCTAGAAAACAAATTGCGATATTCAAATCTCAGTTTAGGAAAATTTTTAATGCTATGAGTTTGGAAAAATCTTGGTTTACCCTTTAGATCCTCCCTTGGAAAATCAGAGTTTATGTTAATATTTTTTTTTAAAGTATTAAACCATTTCTCTTCATTAAAGGTATAATTTAGTATGTTTTAACGTTCAGTGTTTAAATGTTTATTTAAATTAATTGCTTAGAACAGTAGTTCTCAAACTTTTGCAATCCAGCTTCACTTGAGAAGATCAGAAATCTTCCACGTCTTTTAATTCATAAATTGATATTCATCAGAACAAAGATCTGTAAAATAATGTAAAAAGTTGTTGAATGTTGTTGAATGTGTCAAATACAAGACGAATCACTTCATTACCAAGAAAATGATACACCCTTCCCTCAACAGAATATTATCTAGCGATTGAGGATGTGTTGGGCAAAGTGGACGTAAAGCATACCCATCCAGCAACTAACTTGTAATTATTCCAGCCCTGGAACAAGATTAAAGTTAATGCTTGGCAAAATTTACTACTATGACTCATCATTATAAGGTGGTCAAATGCTAGCATCATGCTTTCCTTGTAAGGATGCACTGCATTCTGATAATGAGTTTATTCTCTAGGCAACATAACATATTATTTAGGAGGAAGTCATTCAGTGGCTTCCCAGGTTTAGCTTAGCATTTCAATAAGAAGATACACATCACATTTATTATACTGTTGTCTTATATTTAATGTGCTAATGATCATTTTCACAAGGAACTATCTATCAAATCCTCACAAAATATATCTTGTGCATAAAACAGCATTTCATTATTTTAAAATGCAATTCTTGTTAGGATAGCGGTAAGGAATTACATTTATAGCTGTAGTATGATTTTGTAGAGAGTAGCGAGATTGTTCTGTCCCCATTTAAGTGTGTTCATAGAGAGGGAATATAGACATATTTTTATTTCATTCATTATGACATATTGTGTGCATAATTTTGAAAATAGAAAACATCAGCAAAGCGGACTTTGAAAGCATACTTTCTTTCTTCACTGCATTAACTAATTTATCCCATGTGTATCTCTGCTGAAGAATCTCGTACAAAGGTGGACGTTATTAGAAGAGTAATGAGTACTCATCAGACTGTCAGGGAATCACAGTATTGTAGTAACTTCAATTAGTTAAAAGAAGAAATCTCAAAAATGAAAATGTAGGAGAAAAAAATCAAATTTCTTCATTTTCTTGAATAATCATTCTGCTAACATCTCTTAAACTTTGCCTACGTTGCACTTCATACTTAGTGATAAGGCACTGTAAGTAGACCATTTTAACCTACGTAGTTTTTGTTAAGTAGCCAGAGCAGTGCAGTCAACATGGCCCGTTCATGATATGGAAAATAAGTGTTTTCTACTTCAAATAGACCTGCCTTGGCTTTCCATGGTGCTTTGAAGTTTGTGTTTAGCATGAATTATATTTTGACTAAAGTAAGCCCAGATAATATCATGACAAGTGATTTCCCAATTTCCCCATTGTTGGTAGCTAGAAATCAGAGTCCTAATTTGAATTGAAATTGTAGATGCCTGCCTTTGTCTCTGTTTTCAATAATCAAATCCAAGAAAATATCTAATTTGGTTTTGTTGTTGTTGTTTGTTTGTTTTTTAATGCAGTAGAGATTATTTAAGTTTGCAGGAATATTTTTAGAAGTTCTGGAAAGTAAGATCTGAATCGATCTAAGATTTGGCATATACATGTAAAATATATTGCAAGACCTTGCTATCTCCAGGGGTAATTGCAAGCTTGGCATACACATGCCTGATTTAGGAGACTTTTCTTTAAAAAGATAAGAAAAAAAGAAAAAAGCGTGTAGAAAAAAAAAGAAAGTATTTTTCTGTTTTCTGCGTGCTTCACAAAAGCTGATTCTCCAGATTTAATGTATTACAGTTTTCATTCTCTGAGATATGCTGTGTGAGAAGGCTTCCATTTCTCACAGTGTATACTTTCCAGGAAATAGTGAGGCTTCTCAATACTGCTGAAGATTGTTTGTAATCAGACTGGTAGTAGTTAATAGCAAGGATGACAGTGGTCGCTAAGCATTTTCTGCCATGTAAATACAGTAGAATTCAGTCTTCGGTCTTTAAAAAATTGCTACTCTAAACTCATAGAATTTTGTACTTTAATCTGCAAACCAGAGAGTTTTACTACTTACACTGTCACGTTTGCTCTTTGTTGCAGTTCTCTAAATAATAAATTAAAAACAAACCAAGAATGGCTTTGTACTACAGGAAATATTTAATATTTTAATAAATCTCACTAAGAACTTTATAATCAGCTTTCTTTAAGAACATTTTAGTCCACTTCTCTTTGCAGTGAATAATAATTTCCCACTGTTTTCTTCTTAATTCAAGATCATTTGAGATAAAGATCATCTAAACTATTTGAAATAAATACCTCATTTTTTATCTTTCTAAATTACCCCAAGCATCTTGCTATAAAATACGATTTGCTTGTCACCAGGTTTGTCTGTATACATTCCAGCTGAATTCACATAAACAACATCCAACAGTATACATCAGAACAACATCTATATCCAGAATTTCCAGTATCCAGTATCCTCTTGGAATTTGGGAATCTGCTAATCGTATAAAAGATCTAGTTTTTTCTTACCATCTTTAATGGGAGGCAGAACTTCTGTCTGAATTGGTTTTCACTTGGGCATTTTTCAATGTAAACCATTTGGTTTTCCTGAATTCCGAGAAAACAGAGAATATGAGAGCCTGATACTTACTACACTTTCCTTAAGTAGCTGACAGTGGTTGCAAGTCTTTATTAATGAGCTTTATCTCTTGTACTCTAATCCAAGTTAGAAATGTATCATTTTTTGTTAGAATATTAGTTGTTGTTGATTATTGCTATTAGGCACTGAACAGAAATATACAAATTGTGTACAAAGAGCAATTATGACAATAATTCCTGTCCTATCAAGTAATAAAATATTATTTATAAAAATGTTAGTGCAAAGGTTGGTACAGTCTGCTGATGTACACTGTATGTGTACTCCCTGACAACTCCTGGAGGTTTGTGGACTTTTTCTAAAGGCATTTGTAAAAGGCCATTGGAAAATAACTTCATTGTCAGTTTGCAGAAGTTAGCTTAGCACTTCCACAGACGGAGGAAGAGAGATTACAGTTACATGAGCAGAAAAAAAAAAAAATACTTGAAATAGAAAGGAAGGTGTCACATAGCTAAAAATGAATTGTGTTAACGCTATAAGGGATGCTTCTCCAAGAATTCTTGGATTTGAATAGAANGGATGGAACAACTGGAGAGCGGGGAGAAGGGAGGAGTGAGAAGAAATAAAAACACATTTGAAAAATGCTAAGAAGGTAATAGAAGACATAAAATATTGATTCTTCTGAGTTGTTGACCTGAAGATTCTTTGGACTTCAAAAAAAAGGTGAGACTTGGATAGATTATGTTCTGCTGAAATTACATTTAGAGTTGAGCATATCACTTTTAGTACAAAAATATACTTGATAATTAAGTTCTTTTTCTTCTTAAGGGATAGCCAGCAGCTCTTAGCACCATTACTTAATCCATGATTGTTGTTCAAATGTGAACTATATGTTTTTTGAAGTTTCCTCTTTCGCATTAATCTCAATGAAATAATTATGGTCCTAAGTACGCTCTCAAGCCCTGAGGGCAAGTTGTGTGGAGTGTGCTCTATACACACTGCATAGCGCTCATTTAGACCTCTTCTGAGTATAGAGAAACAATGTGCTCTGCCATTCTTCAGTTCAGAGTGAAGTCATGTGAGGCTGTGGCAAAGCCCACCAGAATCGTGCTCCTATAGCATGAAACCAAACATTCATATTGCTTGAATTCTGCTTGAGGGGGGAAGGCCTGCAGGGATTCAGAAGAAGACTGGATAGGAAGAACAGAAACAAATAAACCTGCTGTATGCTTATGTAATAAACCTTTAACTGTATGCAGTGAGATGCATAGTTAATCATGTTGATTTTTTAAATTATAGGGTTTTCAAGGAGAATTTATAAATAATATAGAGATTCTAATGATCAAAACATAGAAACAAGCTCCACGTATGGGGAATTGTCATCTACATACTTTTTGTCCATGTATAGGTTTGATCATTGTATTTTCATAGTATCACAGATAATTTCTATGTTATTCTTTTTATACAATTGCCAAGTTTGATATGATGAGTTGGTGTTATTTTCGTCATTGATATTTGCTCAGAATCTACAGGCTGAATTCACCAGCTTATTTTGCACATTGTCTCAAAAGCTGCTGTAGGTCATTGCCACTGTTTTACCCGTGATACTGATGAAATTATATTACTTAGAGTTGGTTTTTCAGCATTTCTTTAAGTGCTAGTTTTACCGTTCCTAGAGACACGGTTTGTCCTAATCATTATTGCATTGTCACCAAAACATTTAATTTAGTGATCTTTTGACCCTTTTTGGGAAAAAAAAAGAAGTTTTATATGCCACTGTTGCCACTTGTTTCTCATGACCTGTATGTTTATATAGTATTATTGCTTGCATTGATTCTGTATTAAAACCGGCACCGATAGAACAGCAGTTCTCACATCTATTAGCTCTGTTATTAGGACCAGGAATGTTACAAAGCAAAGTCTTTAATCTGCTAGTGCACTTGCACATCTAAGAAGAAGTTGACAGACTCAAGTGTTAGTCACTTTTTAAATGAATGTTCTGCTATCACTGGTAGTTAAAACCTGAGTGTTGTGGGGAGAAAGTATGTCCAGAAACTAAGAAATGGAGATGCAAATAGTCCTCTCTTTGGCTCCTCTAACCTCAGAGAACAGGACTGAAACAAAGATGCTAATAGGTCAATTAGAAAGTTCATGAGACACACTTTTTACTGCTCTCTGATTAGATATTTCATTGGGCAGTCAGAAATGCAAGACTCCTAAGACCAGTAAGAGAGAGAGAAAAAAGAGTAGGTCCTCACTCTGTAGTCCAGTGTGACCTTTTGTCTTAAAATGAGAAGCACTGCAGGCCAGTTTATGCTATCAACATGCATAATCCATTATCCAATTAATCTTGGTAGAAAATTATCAAGGAAACCTTGGAAAGGGACTAGAATCTGGGACTTCTGTGTTTCTGGCAAGAACCAGTATCACTTGCAGACTGTCTCTCTATCTGTGTGCACAGTTTAAGCACTACTTGGGAAGATGCGCTAGACCTTCCTATAGCATAAATTCCAAGGATCAGACCATTGTCCTAATAGCAGAACCAAGAGATCAAAGCCAAACCTGCTCTGAATTGNAATGTAGCAGGAATTCTGATATTGTGACTGAAGCCTCCCACTAAAACTTCCCATGTTTGAGCTAAGGAAAAAAAAAAATTGAAAAAAGTTTTTTAACAATGGTAAGGATTGGATAGTGTTACAGTGTTAGGAGGTCCATCTACCGGACAGGTTTCCTTAACAAACACTCAATGATTCAACAGAAAACAAAAGATTTATGAACTGTAAAAGCAATGTAAAGAAAGATAAGAAGAAGCATAAATTTGTGCTGGATGATTGCTTTTGGAATTACAAGAAATAGAGGAATATCTTTCTTTTAGTTTTAATTGGGAAAATTATTTTAAGTATCAGGACAGGCATGCAGGATAATAGGAAGAAAGGCATGTAAATCTGAATTACTGTATTTGGTATGGAAGCAAAATTCAGATATTAATGCTCTTAAGGTACAGGGATTGGATGATCATTGTTTGAGAATCTTGAAAGAACTGATACAGGCAATCTCAATCTTGTAGTGAGAATTGCTAATAAGATTATAAAATGACAATTAGTGTAACAGTAACAGTGTTACGTGGAATTCAAAAGTGACAGGAAATCATCCGGACAAGAGCTATAGCCTTTTATTTATTAAAAAAAAAACACAGAAACAAACAAAAACCCCATAACTTTTGAAGACTAGAATTACTAGACACTGAGACAAATGGCAAAAATCTTATACAGGTTAATTACGGGAAGTTCAGAGTCCTCTGCAGACACCAGTACATGCTGGGGGCTACTCAGCTAGAAAGTAGCTCTGCAGGGAAGAACCCAGGGGTCCTAGTGGACACCAAGTTGAATACGAGTCAGCGACATGCCCTTACTACTAAGAACACTAATGGCATTCTTGTCTGCATTAGGCAAGGTATCAACAACAGGTTGAGAGAGGAGATCCTTTCCCTCTACTCAGCACTGCGTAAGCCAGACCTGGATTACTCTCTCTACTTGTGGGCTCCTAGTACAAAAGAGACCTGGAGAAGAGAGGGCTCAGAGGATCTAACCAATTGCCACTAATATCTGAAGGGAGGGCAAAGAGGACAGATCCAGGCTCTTTTGAGTGGTGCTCAATGCCAGGACAATAGGGAATGGGCACAAACCGGAATGCAAGGGTTTTCTTCTGAGTATAAAGAAGCACTTCAGTGCTGAGCAGGTGATGAAGCACTAGCACAGGCTGCCTAGAGAGGTCCTAAAGTCTCTTGCTCGGAGATCTTCAAACACTGTCTGGATGTGGGCCTGGGCACCCTGCTCTCGGTATTTCTGCTGGAGAATGAGTTGGACCAGATGGACCCAGAGGTCCCTTCCAACCTTAAATATTTTTTGATTCTGTATAAAAGATTTTGTATAAAATTAGTATGTGCTTACTACATTAGGTTGATTTCCGCAATCTTAGTATTATTTTTTAGACGAAAAATGTTAGAATAACTGGTTCAGATGGAAAGTGTGGGTATCAGCAAAAGAATTTTAGCGCAGATGTGAGAGAAGACAAGTTTGCCAGAACATTGCTACTAGAGTTCCAGGATTTCACTTAGAATTTTTATTTGTACTTGTGTTACAAACAGTAGATTGTAGGAGTACAGTACTGACACTTTCATATCACTCAGCATTAGGAAACCATCACTTTAGAGAAGAATCAGATTACAAGATCTTGGAGTAGTCAAGTAGGAAGGAACGTAATTCTTATAAGTCTTAAGTTCTCAAACTTTTAAAACTATAAAAGAACATGGAAAATCTATTCATGTCTGTGAGGATAGGCTGACCAGGAGGGAAAGACAAGTTCAGTAACTAAACTTACTTGTATTTCTTTCATAAGTACTAACCTTTTTGTGGCATAATGTCAATATTGATAATCTATAATTTTGCAGTTCCTGATTTTTGCACATAATACTTTTTGTGATGACTAAGTTACACACTGACAGAAGTTATTTATATACAAACAATATTAAAAGCAACTAAAACAAGGCTAACCAAGGCAAGCAGAAGTGTACTTTGTCCAATATAAAAATTCATATTGTAATTTCAGAAATAGATTATATTAATGTGGTTAGTTTTATTTTTCATATAAACCATATAAAAGGTAACTGAAAATTAGAGGATATATTATTTAAAATGAAAGCACTGTATCAGAAAATTCAGTAAGGTGTCTGGACAAATTTCAGATTCCCAGAGCACAGTCTATATATCCACTTATTTCAGTTTTCTTAAAAGCAAAAAGATAATTCATGTATCCTAAAATATTGTAGATAATTAAATCGTAAACTGAATATTATTTCAGAACTGTGTATTTGAGTACACTAGAATAGTATATATAATAGAAAACTAAGATCTGTTAAAAGAAATGACATTTCAGAAAAATTACCACTCTACCACAATGCTGACATCCAGAAAAAAAAGCTATTTAGTTTTTGAAAGCTTTTATTTCCCTTTTATAAAATCTAATTGTGTTCAGAATACATATAATGCATAGCAATGCAGAGATAAGCTATCTTCACTACATTAGTATACAAATTATTAAAAATGAAATACAAGCATTTACAAAAAATATACTAAGATTTTCTTTTCTCCACAACACTGTACAGAAGGTAAAGGTGATATGAATGGAGAATGTGATTAAAAAACAAACTTTTTTTTCCAACGAATATTTATGCCCTTTCATGTTGATATTTTTCAGTATCTGAAAAGATCCAGCTTTTTCATTTAACATCCTCAGCTTAACAATTGAATACTAACATCAACTTCATCTTACACAGAGCTGAGTAGAAGTCTTTCCAGAAGTCATCAGTGCTGTTTTTCATTTAACCTAAATATGGGCTGCTAGCGAGACTTGCTCTGTTATCTCTTCCTTCTTCAATGTATTCAAATTTGAGAAAAAAGAACTGAAAATGGAGACTAGTTTTAGCAACTTTGTGAGCAAAGTAAATAATCACTGTTTAAGCCTCATTTATTAAGTTGACGATAACATGATTATATTAACAGAATAATTTTATATCAAATGTTTTCTTTCACATTAAGTTTCTTCTCACGGAATAAGTGCAATATTGTGTCATTCGAAAGTAACTTGTATCAGTATTTAATGGAATAAATTCCTCTGTTATTCTTTTCTTGAGATATGCAAAAGTGATGTTTCATCCCAACCTGTCACTCAAGATTCAAATACTCTGAACTATATGTTTGAAATTGAGTATTATTAAAAATAATGGAAAATAATCTTCATGTTAGAAATTATAAAATTGCAGAATCACAGAATCAAAGAACTATATGGGCTGGAAGGGACCTCTAGAGATAGTCACTGAGTCCAACTGCCCTGCAAAGCAGGCTCCCTAGACCAGGTTGCACAGGTAGACGTCCAGGCAGATCTAGAACGTCTCCAGAGAAGGAGACTCCACAACCCCCCTGGGCAGCCTGTTCCAGTGTTCCATCACCCTTACCATGAAGAGTTCTTATGCACATTTGTGTGGAACTTCCTATGCTTCAGTTTGTGGCCGTTTCCCCTTGTCCTGTTGCCACTCTCTGCTGGAAAGAGTCTGGCCTCCTCTCTTAGCCTCCCACACCTTAGGTATTTATGGACATTGATCAGATCACCTCTGAGTTTTCTTTCAGTTTTTCTTTTAGGTTTATTACAGAATCATAGAACCACATGATTTGGAAGACACCCTTAAAAGTCATCTAGTCCAACTCCCCTGTAATGAACAAGGACACCTACAGCTCGATCAGGTTGCTCAAAGCCCCATCCAGCCTGGCCTTTGAATGCCTCCAGGGATGGGGCATCCACCAGCACCCGGGGCAGCCTGTTCCAGTGCGTCAACACCCTTACTGTAAGGAATTTTTTTCTTATATATAGTCTACATCTCCTCTCTTTTACTTGAAAATATTTATCTTGGCCTATCACAACAGGCCACGCTAAAGAGTCTGTTCCCTTCTTTCTTATAGACTCTCTTTAGATACTGAAAGGCCGTTATCAGGTCTCCCCAGAGCCTTCTCTTCTCCAGGCTGAACTGCCCCAGCTCTCTCAGCCTGTCCTTGTAGGGAGGCATTCCATCCCTTGGATCATTCTGGGGGCCTTCCTTGGGCATGAATCAACAGGTCTGTGTCTCTCCTATACTGAGGAGTGCTCCAGGTGAGGTCTCACCAGTGCAGAGTAAAGGGGCAGGATCACCTCCCATCACCTGCTGGCCATGCTTCTTTTGATGCAGGTCAGGACACGGTTGGCTTTCTGGACTGCAACGGAACATTGCTGGCTTATGTCCAGCTTGCTATCCCCCAACATTCCCAAGTCCTTTTCAGCAGGGCTGTGCTCTATCTTTTCCTCCCCCGGCTTGTATAGAGTGACTCACATGCAGACCTCACACTTGGATTTTTTGAACCTCATGAGGATCTCCTAAGCCCACTGCTACCGCCTATCTGGGTCTCTCTGGATGGCATCCCATCCCTTGGATGTGTCAACTGCACTACACAGCTTGTTGTCATCAGTAAATTTGCTGAGTGTGCATTCAATCCCACAGTCAATGTCTTTGATGAAGATATTAAAGAGCACTGATCCCAGAACTGACCCCTCAAGGACACTGCTCATCACTTATCTCCACCTGGACACTGAGCCACTGACCACCACTCTCTAGGTATGATCTCTCAACCACTTCCTTGTCCATCGCACAGATCCACTCATCAAATCCATATCTTTCCAATTCAGGGAAAAGGATGTGGGGTACTGTGTCAAATGCCTTACTGAAGTCCAGATAGGTGACAGGGTCCTGCACTCGGACCGGAGCAATCCCAAAGAGAGATATAGGTTGGGTGGAGACATCAACAGAAGTGTGCCCAGAAGGTCAAAGAAGGTGTTTCTATGATTCTATGATTTCCTTACTAATGGAATAAAAAAAAAAGGAAAGCCATTGTTTTTTTCAACATTTCAGTATTAACTGTTGCAAAAAAAAAAAAAAA
>JACDJE010000499.1:147377-188223 GCA_016647715.1 Pavo muticus
GGTCAAAAAAAAAAAAAAAAAAAAAAAAACCAAACCAAACCAAAAAACAGCCATTACAATTAATGTCAATTAATTTTTAAATGCTGCATTTTTTCAAATTGAACTGACTAGCAATCTTGTCAGCCTATCCTAGAAATGCAACAAAAATTATTTGCTGATTAAGATCCCTAGTTTGAACTTACCCTTGCTCTAGAAAGCCCATACATTCTGTGTTCCACTTTGTTTGGTGAACTCTCTATGTACTGTTATCAAGTAATTTTATTATACGCTTACACTCCTTCTGCAACTCTGCTTCTGAATGAAATTAGTTGAATCAGTTTGTGCTGAACTTAATAATAGAGACAACCAAATAAATTTGTTTCCTCATGACATATAGATGCAGAACAGTCTCATTTGCAAATTCCAGATGTGTTCAGTGGCACATGGGTGCTAAGAAGCTCTTTCTCAAGACAGTACAATGCATTAAGTCTAGTGTTGAAAATGTCAGTGCCTATAGATGATCAGGCAAGTACGCAGTTAGGTGAGTGCAGTATGAAATAATAATGACGGTGCAGATTTGTGTAGCATTTGGTGTACTTAATATTTCATAGAAAGTGGATCTAGCCTAGAGAAAGCAACAGACTACTGGATTAGTTAGAGGTAACGTCTTTTTATATTCAGATGAATAACACATCCCCGCAGTTTTCACAATTTTGTTTATACTCCTTTAAAATGTTTATGTCATAAATCCCAAAGTTAGTGAGTTGCAGGGGGAGTGCTGCTTTTCATGTAAAGCATAAACATGCCATAATAGCTGAAACAATTTACCTGATCTTTTTACAAGTCTTCACTGAGCATGGATGCTTTGCTTTCTAACTTAGTGAAAAAGGCTAATTTTCATTCTCACCTTTTGGAACGCAGAGTATCTCTTTTCTATCACCACTATGTTTCAATGAAAAAAATAAGCAACTAACCTTCTGCGTGGAGTAGGAGGACAAAAACGTTTCTGGAGCACTTTCAAATTTTGACATCTATTATATTTTGGTGCTCCAATTCTTCAAAGTGCAGTAGCACACAGTATACAATGTGTGTGGCAGTAGAAGCTCACTTTTTATGATGAAATAACTACTATTTCACTGCGAATACATTATCACATTCAAGTAGTTTAATATTTTATTCTTTCTTTAGAATGGCATCAAGTGTAATAGGGCTAATTTGGGGTATTGCAGAACAGGGCTATGGAAGCAAAAGAGCTGAGCTTAATGAAACAGGACCTATGAAAACCTACAGTGCAATATCTTATCATGTTACTCCCAAGTCCACACACACCCTAATCAAATACACACTTTTATCACAGCTTTTAATGCCATTGAAGTTGCAGCTGGCTTCCAAACTGCAGGATTTCCTGTCTCAAAGGGCAAGGGGTCATGTGAAGTTTAAAAAGTCTTAGTGCAGAGTAAAACACTGGGGAAAAAAAATAAAAGAAAGAAGGAAGGAAAAAGAATGGCAAGTGACCTGTGTATGGCCTGGGCACCCTGAAGTCTAAAACCATTTCTAGAAATCTTTTAAATGTCAGGAGGGATCAGCACAGCGAAGTGTATTCTCTACGCACATCTTTTCCTGCCGGTTTCTGCGCCTGATTGCTGCATTTTCCTCGCTCCCAGCCACTCAGCGACACAGGCGGTTCGCAGGCAGGCTCGGTCGCTCGGTCCCCCCCACCGCCCCGTCCTTCTCCCTCGGTGCGTGGGAGGCAGAGTCGCGCAGGACGGCGCTGTGTGGGAGAACCCACCTAGAGGGCCCCCTTGACGCCAGCAGAGCCCTGCCAGGCAGCCTGCCCGCGCCGCAGCCCGGCCCCGCCGCAGGCTGAGCGGCACCGCGCCCGCCGCCGTCCGGAGCCGCCGCCGGGCTGGCAGCAAGGCAGAGAGGGCGAAGACACCGGCAGCCCGAGGGGTACGTTGGAAATCCTTGTGAGGAGTGAGGAAGCGGAGCCTGTTGCCTGCGTTGCTTGAACGAAGACACCGGCTCCTTTGGCTTGGGCTTGAGAAGCTTCCCGAGGATGTTGCCGGAGCTTCAGGAGTGATAACAACTAGCTGGGAGCTGAACTGGGGGGGGAAGAAAGGAAAGGACAGCAGAGGAAGAATTCTTAGCTAAAATGGACTTGAAGCTTTGCTTTCATTTCGTAACGTAAACAGTGATGCAAATGTTTTTGGTATACAGTGTAACATCAAAAGAGAACTACCTTCTGCAGTGCAAGAATCAATAGCTTAGTCATTTTACTTAAAGGGAGCAAGCAGCCTTCTTATGGGGTTAGGCAGCAAAAACAGATTTGATCATGATGTGATCTTATCTCACGATAGTCTTGAACTATTGTCCTGTTCTATGGAGCCGAAAACGCATACTTCCTTCCTTCTTTCTTAGATGAAGAAATAAACCCACAGAATCAAATTCAGAAAGAAATTTGGTTTGGGTGTACATGGCTATTAAACACCATCCTGTTCCCTGGGCTTGTGATAAAGGAAAACTGCATTAAAGTGATCGGTGATGAATATGTGTCTAAGAAAGAAGAAAAAGCAGTATTCCTTTCTGAACATGGCAAAGCAATCTGAAGTTACACATTTCCCTCTAACCACTGATTTGGCATGGATGACAGGAAACTATCTCTTGACTAGCCTTTTCCAACTCTACAAAATGCTGCATATGAAGATGCTTTAATCCATATTAAAAGCACTTGGATTTTTATCAAGGCAAACTGTTGGCATTGTCGTACAGTTTCTGTATACTGATTACTTTAATGCTTTTTAAGTAGCAAGTGAGGCATAAATGGATGGACACGTACCTAGAAAACCCTGTGAGAAGTCTTTCTTCAGATCCTGGGAATTTTTATTTCTGTGGATTACAGTGATTCTTGCAATAATCCCTGCTGTTAACTGCTCATGCAGTTGTTCTGGAATGCATCTATGAATACCGTAACAGATAAAGCTGTCTGACAAGGAAAACACTAATGTTGGAAGATCTGTGAACATGATGCATGTGAATAATTTCCCTTTTAGGAGGCATTCATGGATATGGTGAGTAATCAATACACTTTACAGATTGTTAAACTCGAAATGCTTGTTTGCAAAATACTGTGGCAAGTAGCAGATGCTGTGTTTTTTCCTACATTAATGTCAAATGAGGACTAACTGGGCTGTGAAAATATGAGAATCTCACAGAGATAGTACTGCTGAAGTAATATGCTTGGCACTCTCTTCCCTCTACAAAACAGACAAGTGATAAAATTGGTATTATTATGGTCATGTTTTCCTGTGTGATAAACACTTCTTGCGGAGGGAGGTGTATTCTCTTTCTGCATCAAAGGAACAGGAACTCTTCTTCCCATTTCTTACTTAGCATTACTTGACGGAAATGATGAAGAAGTATTTTCCTCTTTTCATATTGTATTCTTTATCCTTGAACTTATTTATATACATTCATGTGACCTGAAAAACAGTAAAAAAAAAAAGTTCATTCATATGATAATTCAGTAATCTTTAATAAATGCATTTGTGTGGTAGGTTTTCAAGTGTGACTGTTTGGAAGACAGACACATAGCATTAAAATCCCTTTATCATCATTAAAACATCTGTTTCCTCATTAAACCACAGACATCTATAGCTCCTGCTCACTGAACAGGCTTTCTCTGTAACTTTCTTAGCAATAGAGTGCAGTTGACTTGCTTATGAATTCTGCCAGTGGTTGTTGCGTCATGTCATGCTCCTTATGTTGAGATCTGTCTTGATCAGATCAGTGTAATGCAAAAATAGTTTCCCGAAAAACTTTTGCATTTTGGGTAAATACTGAGTCTTTTAATGACAGGTACATTGTGGAAGCTCGGTAGAAAAGAACTGTATTCAAGTTGTGAGATGGGCATCTGTGTGCATGTTTGAAAGATCTGCCTCAGTATATAAGTAATTTTCAGGGTAAATTTTGCCTGGGAAAATGTGTCAGCCAAGGTTTTAAAGCCAAGTCCTTTTTATGACATTTCAAAATTGTATTTAAGAACAGTATAAAATCAAGACCCTGGTGCCTGGCAGCACCAGCGCTGGCGTCAGCTGAGTGTCATTTGTCAGAGGCACTGGCTCCTCTGAGCTGAGCCAATGGCAGAAGCTGGGATGTAGGCTGTCAGATTATGGGGGGNTCTGATTTTATTAAATAATTGGTAGGCACACTGCCCTTTTGATGCATGTATTGTTTTTATTATGTTTTATCTACCTTCCCTAAGACCATTGTGGCTTACATATAAGCCCTTATGTAGCCAACTTCATATCACCTAGAAAATGAACAATGCGATCTTTAATATCTTTCATCTTTCAGTTTTTGCAATTCATTTAGCAAAATCTTTCAGAAGAAGTTTTGCACTCCACACCTAACAGGAGCACCATTTCCACTGTCTTCTAAGAATTTGACCTACTTCTGTTTTTAATAACTTAGCGAAATAATTTTAAGAACATTTTAACCCCCAGGGCTCATCTCCTGTCTACATCATTTTCAAGCAACATGAAGTCTGCAGCCTTTTGAAATGGATTTTGAGCAAGCCAACTGTTTGTTATGTTTCTCCTCTAAAATGTAGTTAGCTGTTTTCCCTGCTCCTTCCCAGCCCCTGCTGTCTGCCACAGAGTATGAACCCCTTGTCTAGGCAAGACTGTGGCAGAAGTGTTTGCTGTGACAAATATATGAAGTTAATTAGATAATCTATGGTTAATACTCTAACTGAATGTAAGAAGTACCATGCCTACGTTTGTGCTTATTGAATGCTAGACCTTAATTTAGTATTAAAATGTCTTTAGCCTACTGTTGTTCCTCTCAAAACTCAGAATTGGCAAATTTGCTTATTCATGCTACAGTAGGTCTGTCAGGAGCATTTATGGGCAGCAGAATTTTAAAGTTGCCAGTCACAGTTTTTGTTTCTTTGATGATGAACCTTCACAAATTTATGTTTTGCCTGTCAGATATGCCAACCTTTTCTGTTGTGAATTGGAAGTGGCACAAAGTGTGTATGTGTATAACTTCACCTTGTGATACTTTCAGGTGCCCATTAAAGGATGATAATAAAGATAACTTTCATGGGACCCAATTAGTTTTGTGTTTGTTTAATACAAATATTAGTTGATTGTCTTTTAATTATGTTTCCCCAGTGCTGATGCAATACATCAAAGCTGTTTTGTTGACAGTGCCGTGTACTTGATGATATTTTGTAACCTTTATATGCATGCAGAACTAAGTATGTCAGAAGTACGACTAATAATTTTCTGTACCTTATAGATGTTGCTTTTTTAAGATGTTTTCTGTACCTCAGAGACACGCACAATGCTTTCATGTTCTTGTCTCACATGGAATATGGAGGAGGAAGAGGAAAATAAAAAATAAAACTGTCAGAAATTTATTTTTCACTTCCAAAACTCCAGGGCTTTATTTGCATGTCATATCAGCCAAGGTGATAGATGTGTTTTTGTGTTTGTTCCTCTGTGCTGGTGTAGGGAAGGAATAGCCAAAAACTGAAACCCTGAAAGCAGGGTTACAAATACGAACCCACAAGTTTTTGGAAATGTTCTGAGAGCTCCAGTATATGAACTCTCCTGGTAATGCTAGTAATAGGAAGCAGCTGACTCCTAGCCACAAGCAGCTATAAAATATATATGGTCCCTGGCAGTAAAACGAGGATCAAAACTCTGTCAGACAGATAAGGGTAGCTATAGTCTGAGTGCAGTTTAAATGGTATAAAAATGAGATTGGAGTAGACGTATTTTGTCAGAAGCTGTTTCAAGTAGTACAGATTAAAGAGAAGCAAATACAAAACATGAAGTGTTACAGTGGCTTGGGCAAGGGATGTCCCAGGTGAGGATAAAACTACTCCTAGCAACAGCGAGAAACATTTATGATGCTGGTAGAAGGAAGAATAGGATTTTACAACTACTTACCATATTGCACACAATATAACATAAATTATGTATTAACAACATGCAGCTTACTGCCGTTCACATCGAAAACAATTTTAGAAACATCTACTGCTGAGTTGTATAACCTGGTTTTCCTTTCCACTGCATTTTATCTGTCTTTTTGATGCCAAACCAAATAAAGATAAACACGGTATTCAATTTTGCTTGCCTAATTGAGTAAACAAATATTGCACATGCCTTTAAATTTTACCGTAAGAAAAACAGAAGTGACAAACATGTTTCAGATCGTCTTTCTTTAAACTGATCAAGATTTGAAATTAATCTACAGGTGAATACATTGACTTTTCAAAGTAAACAGTGTAACCTATTTCCATCATAGTAAGATTGAATAAAATTTAATTCCATTTAAAATATATTCCTTGGCTCTTTTTTAATCCCACTATATATACTTGATTTGATCACTACTGTTCTATATGCTTCTTCTAATGCAAAAATGAAGTGAGTCCATGGTTGTGTGATACCCTTTGTTTCAAATTAGCTTGTTGACTAGCTTTTGAACAGCAACGTGGTAAATCCCTGAGTTAATGTCATCACTAGGAGTCTGTCTTCTCTTGTCCTCGATATTCTAAATTAATGATACTGAGTTGTTTGTTTACAAACTTGTTAGAGACAGACGTGGATTTTGGCTAGCCAAAAATGGTTCAATTTCTCATTGTTATGCAGGTTCTTGCATTTTGTGAGAACTATGTGTAATTGTGGAGAAAAAAAAAAAAAAGATGGAAAATGAAAATAACAGTGCTAATGCATGAAATAAACTTTTTATGTGTTCTTAAGACATACTGAGTCACCTCGCTCATGAAAGAATAATTGGGAACTGAGTTTGACTAATGCTATATCAGAGATCTTAACTCTTCTCATGGCATAACTCTTCTAACCCAAACCAGGATGATATGTTTCATGCAGATATTTATTTATATGTTTGTTCTACAAAATTTTGTTTATAGTGGAAAAAAGAGATTCTTCCTGAACTGCTTTTCCATGCAGTATTCAAATACTTTCAGTATTTTAGACTCAACACATTAATATAAAATCTTTAGAGGAATATCTCAATTCTTCATTTGGAATTCTAGATTTAAGTATAAATTTGGGGGAGAAAAATCACAATTTTTTAAACAAAAAATAAATCTTCTTAAGATGAAACAAGTTTGTTTTATCCACTAAGACCAGTAGGTTTTCACGGTACTGCTAAGTATAAAAGGTCACCTTATTCCCTGTTTTCTTGTGCTCAATAACAGGTGTTGCTTTGCTTCAGGCAGTGCTGAAGTTTATTGCTCCAGTCAGAATGAGTGTAGTAAGGTTTATATACTGAATGAAACAAAGAGTTCAATTTTAAGGCATGTATTGCCTTTTCCTTTATATTTCTAACAACTCAGGTGCCCAGCGGCACCTAACCAATGTTCAGCATGCTGATTATCAGTGAAAATAGGAAAATATTTCTACCATTTGCAAATAGGGCAAAGATTTATTTTGTTATGATTCATATTAGCCATGTGTTGATTTTTTGTAATGCTTCCATGCAAAGAAAAAAAATAGAAGTGCTCCCAGATATAACTAGTCACTGAAGCCTGACAGCACTCCTGATGGTAGCCTAGATATGTGTCTGTGTATGTCTGTGTAAATTTCATCTCTTGTCACTGACGTGCTCTGTAGTCTTCCACACAATAGTTACGGCACTTTTGCAAGTAAAATTTATGTGCAGAAAAAATAATGTAACTATAATAAGAATATAATGTAACTGCATGACCTAGTGCTGACTGTGTCATGATTCACTTTGGGTGTCCGAGGCAGATCTGTTTAATCTAGACCTGCTGCAGATCTGTTCTAGAATAATGATCTGTTCTGGAATAATTTAACATATATTCTTGGATGACCAGCGTATTCACCTTTTTAATATTGCATATAATTCAAACAAAATATTTTACCTTTGAAATGCAGTATTTCCAGTATGTAAAGAGGAATGTCTTCCCCACGCAGGGGAAGCCCAGTGGGGACTCTGCCAGGGCCTGCCTTTTGCTCTTCTGTACGAAGCATATGATAAATTACTTCATATGCCTGTCCTTTGGATGAGCTACCTGTTGTATTTTGTTAATTTGGACAGAAAAGAAATTAAAACACTATGAATTGAGAAGATTGGATACAGCACAATAGGTTTCTGTGCTATTTTTGTGCTGGATTATGTATTTTTATCTATCTATAGATATAGCTATAGATATAGAGGTAGTTTTAGATACATGTACACAGATACACACATATATACACGTGTGCATGTTGCTCTAAGAAGTGATAGTGTCATTTATTATAACATCATGCCAAATTGCATATATGTGAGAAAACTATCAGCAGTGTAATGGGCACATTGGGAACATAGTCTGCCCTCGAAACACTAACCATGCTTTGCTTTATGTACCTGAATTATTGGATAGTTAACAGACAACATTTGGCTGTAGGTCACATCCATTTTTAACCAGTCATTTTCAGGCTTATTAGGTCAAGTTATATTCTTGAAGGATCTTTATAAACTTTCAGAAAATCCTGCAACTATGAATAAGTTGCAACAGTAGAAAATAACATATAAACATATCCTGTTGGATGTTTATACTAATATCTTCACTCTTATCTGCTTACAAAGAGCCAACTTGTCTTCTACTTTGGGAAAAACTAATACTTTGACTCACCAAAAATTACCTCACATCTCTTAAAAATATTAATACTGAAGAAAAAATTATTATTACAATAAATATGTTGGTTATGTTATAATATTTGTGTTATTTTTGTTTCACTTAAGTAGTTGTGGATACTTATGTTGTTTCTAAACTCTCTTGTCTGTGTTAAGTGGATAGGATTTTTCTTTCACAGAAGAAGTCACTTTAGAATGGGAATTTAGCTCCTATTCAGAAAGGAAATTACAGTTTTCAATGTATTTGACATTTGGAGACAACCAAAGGCTTGTCTAGGTGTATACAAGAAGATTATTGTTTCAATTGATCTTTTCAACCAGTGCATGGTGGCTAGGAGGAGAGCAAAGAGAGGGAAGAGAATAAGCACAAAAATTGTTACAAGTTGTTTATTATGAAACTGAAGAAGATTGATCATCAAATATATTTTCTGGCCCATTATATTTTGAACTTGTTCAAATATGAATAGATGGGTTTCACAGGTACACAATGCCAGCTGGCATTTTTAATAGTAAGATTGTTAGGATTTCAATACTTTCTTCTGAAACCTGACCCGAATACATGATCCCTCATCCTTCTATATGATTGCATTAATTCCTGGTGATAGCAGAGCACTTTAAGATTTTTATTTTTTTTTTACGTGAGCCATAAAGGAGATGAGGATATTTCCAGTAAAAGCTATTGGTCAGTAATTGTTAATAAATAGAATAATTTTCCTTGGGTGGCTCAGTCCACAGGGTTAGCAAAACGGAGTATACAAAATACAGAGTTTAAGAGGAGTAGACACAATCAAGCACAACTGAAAAAAGACTGAACAGTTTTGCTTAGGAAACTGATAACTATTTTTAAGTGTCCTATCCATTTCCATAATAATGTGCATGAAAATATTAACAGAAGAAAGGGCTGTGTATTTCTCTTCTCGCTTTAAAAATGACAGTTGATATTCCTATATTACAATGGGAATGTATTACTACTTTAAAATTTGAATATGGAAAACTAGTATGAAAATTAGTGTTTTGCCTTATTTATGCAGTAACCCTCTTTCTTTTGAGAACTGATTAAAATAACAGTCTGAATATTGATGGTATTCAGACGTTGGAAAATTACAGTGATACAGAGTATACTGGAGTCTCAAATTTAAATGTTAAATGGGAACTCTATTTCTTATAGTTTATTTAGCTTAGTTCATCTTTCAAAAGGTGGCTCTCTGTTCATCATATATTGGAACTTAATTTTTCTCAATGATAATATCCAGTAATTTTACAAGAAATATGCGGACAGTTTCAGGTTTTTTTTTTCTAAGGGAGCATGACTTCCTGTTCTCAATCGTCTGAAGGAATTGCTTTAAATTACATTATTTCATATTTTTTCCTTTTAATTGGGTTACTGTGATATGACAGATGACAGCTTGTCCCCTTCAGGAAA
The DNA here is from genome assembly GCA_016647715.1 of Pavo muticus. Taxonomy (NCBI): domain Eukaryota; kingdom Metazoa; phylum Chordata; class Aves; order Galliformes; family Phasianidae; genus Pavo; species Pavo muticus. The sequence continues at coordinate 157,453 of JACDJE010000499.1, forward strand.
ACAAATAATTCTTATTGAGATGATTACATTACTGTAACTCTTTCAATCTGAAATGCAATGTAGCTCCTGATTCCATTATTCTTGTATAATGCTTATGAAATTCTTAATTTCAGCCATCAACAAGTGATCTTCAACACCTGATCTGAAATACAGACACACTTTTAACACTGTCAGGCACTAAGAATTAGAAGTTACCTATGCTTACTGTATGGATGTGAATCTACTAAAGTTTGTCTGTCCTTCAAAAGTTGTTGGCCTTGACACGGCAGTTACTTGGTGAAATTCTATCAACAGTGCTATGCCTTGTGAATGATGACATGATCTTTAAGTCATTTGAAGAAAAAAATTATTTTATGTTGTGTCCTAGAATTGTAAAATTTTATATTACTTTCCTTTTATGTGTCTTATTCTGTGTAATTACGGGGTTTACTTTTCTTTCTTAATTTATTGGGGTAGATAATAGAGAGCAAGTTCTTTCACCATCTGCTATTTTAAGAGTAATTTATTTTCTAGTGATTTCAGTATATCCTGTGTTATTCACAAACAATTTGAAGTTTTCATAATTCAATTTCAATTGATCTGACAACAGTTACAGCATACCTGTAACACGCCTTGCAGGTTCAGAGGTGAACAAGACCTTTATTAGGTTGTCTATTTTTGAACACTAGGGAAGATTTATTTCAAAAATTGGTTTCACTTGTCTGTGTACCCAGCTCTGTTCTCCATAGGCAACTAATGACCTCACTGAACTGGGTAGATTTTAGTAAACAGATGATTAGTGGTGGTTATATTTTCATTTAGTTTCTAGCTGACTATTTGAGATGTTAACAGTACTATATTAGCCACCTTTCTGACTGCTGTGTTATTTTAAAGGGAAAATCTGATTGCGTGTATCTGGTCATGTAATTATGATAGTGACCAATTACTGGCCTACTGAAAATTACCGTAACATCTAAATCTAACCTTTTTATACATTTTAGACCATTTGTGAAATTTTGCTTTCACATCTGCAGATTTAACAACTTTATCTTCTCATATTACTCATATAGTTAATTCATCTTTAACTGGCTAAGTGGTACTACTGGAAGAGTAATGAGGCATGTCATTCATACCTCCTCTCCTAACTTTAGGCAGGTTAAAATGTATCCTGTCACAATCTGTACCTTGATCTATTCAGAAATCAGTGGAAGTCCAGGTTCAACAAAACTAAACTACACATACATAGGATATAAAAAAATGCTGCTGTTGCATTTTCCATGGAAATAAATAGTAGGTGTTACTTTCAGAATGACCTGTGTATGTCATGCTGTATGACACTTCATCTGGCATCCATGGTATTTCTAGCGTGCCTTACCTTCTACTAGAAACAGAGAAGTTGTGGTAATAGACAACAAAAATGATGATAGCTATTTTCCAAGCAGGTCATAAGCCAAATAGACATGGTGAATCTAAAACAATGATTTCCCAGTCTTTGCAGCCTGTTCTAGGAGTCCCTTCTTGAGCAAAGCAGTTGGAGCAGATGACTTCCAGTGGTTCCTTCCAACCTTGATCATTTTGAGATTCTGTAATTCATCACCTTGTACTTAAAGAATTGAGTTATGGTGAAATTTATACTGGGAAACAAAGGGAAGATATATTTCTTAAATGAAAGGATAGTGTCCTACAGAATGCATATTTTCATGTACATGTTGAGAGAGATCAAGGACTATACCCATTATGTTTTTTTCATTTCCTTCTGGCTCTTCCTGGTGTCTTGCTGGTTATCTCTTAATTTTGTGAATGAGTAGTTCTTTTGCTTGTACTTCAACTCAGAGATCTTGAAGTGGAGCTTTGGTTCAGGTTACTAGCTAACAAATATCCCTTCATTCCCTATTCCTTCTTGGAATTTTGATTTGAAGCAGCTCTGGAATGTTCTTGAGGGTAAAAGTACAGTAGTACTCTCCCCAGAGAATTTTCAAGACCTCTGGTTAACTGAAGTATAAAATGGTCATTCCCTCCTACAGGGAGTATCAGTAGCAAAATGACCTGTCCAATTAAAGTATAATAACTCTAGGAACAACCTGACTGCTCATCTTTTCTAGCCTTTCTAATCCAATGCTATTTGAAATATGCAGCCAACAAATACTGAAATTAACCTCTCCAAAATTAGGCAGATTTTAACCTGGGGATTAGTTTGGGCTATATGACCTTTATTATTTACTAGGAAGGTATTTTTGGATAAAAGCACAGCTAAGGTGCTACAATGGTTATCTATGTAATAAGCATTTTCAGATTTTAACTGCTGTGATTATTGCAGAATATATTGACAAGCTGTATGATACACATTCTTTAGCAAGAATGGAATCTCTGGATGCTATGTAATTCTCACAGTCTGGTCATATTTCTTTCTGTAGGATTGCATTTTGCAAGTAGATGTGGCTTGTGGTGAAGCAACTGCCACTGGGAATACCACAGTCACAAGAAGGTATGCATGCTGATCTGCAGCTGAGCTAATATATGGCTATTTATGGCAGTCAAGCAGGAATCAGAGATTAAGTCATAATAAGGTAGGGACTGTACAAGCAAGAGGCACACTCGCTTGTTCCATGAAGTAGAAGAAGGATTTTAGAGGTGATGATTTAGAGCATTGCTTATCCTTTGCAAAGTGAAAATGAATAAAAGTTTTAAGAGTTTTGCATAATACATTTATGAACAATCCTACACAAAAAGATCAGATACTGAGGGCCTTATGTTCATTATACAGAATCAAAAAACATTTTGTATTTCTTTCTTTTTTTCTGAGAGGCAAAATGAACCCACTTTCTGAAATAGAATACATGTCAGTGCACCAAAGTACTTCTAATTTTAAGATTTAGTGTTAGAACTCTGTTCAGAAAGGATTTGACTGGACAGGTGGTTGAATCTGGAAACAAACAAAGAAACAAAACCCTGAGGAAAACAAGGATGAAGGCTAACTTCAAGATTCTCTTTTTTTCCCTTTCCATCCTTCATTCAAATCTTCATTCCTCCATTCACCTCTGCCCTCTCCCATCTTTCATCCATTCTTACTATTTAACTTCTTATGCAGTACTCTGCATAAAAATTTTTGTATTTCAGAAATACTACCTAACAATACTTGCAACAGTATGTTTCCTAAGATGCAACTTGCTGTCTATATATTCACAGGTATTTCACTGGATTTCAGCTGAGGGAACAGAAGTAGAATGCTGGTCATGGAGAAGCACTTTGGGACTTGCATTTACATAGATATATTTACATAGATCTACCTTATCCCCTCTCAAAGAGCAAAACAAAACAAAACAGTTTTGGTAAGGAAGTGCCTTCACTTTGTGCTCTCCCTATGGGAGGGACTTCTGTGTCCTGGGTGTTCTGGTCATGAACATAAGCTGAGGACATCAGTGCAGTTGGAATGGGATTTATATTATTAACAGTGACCACTACAGGCTGTAAGAGGTATTGTGTTTTTGTTACCAAAAGGAACTTTGATGTTTTGCTATTATTAATGTCTTTTAGGAGATGCCTTAAAGAAAGATCAAAGATAATTCCATGCCTAGAAGAATAAGGTATTTTACCTACTGTTCTGAGTGTCTTATGAGATCATAAATGAGAACCGAGACTTTTATGAAGCAAGAATCAAAGATTTTTATGTGGAGACTTTTGTGAATTAATGTAATTTCATTTTCAGGGGGAAAATATTTGGTTTTGTTAAATTCATTTTGTTTACCTAAGAAGTCAAGACAAGGAACTGGGTGAAACTAATCTTACAGGGATTACAATGTGTTCCACAAAGTATTTGTTTCTGTGCAGGCATTTTCAACAGTAGAACATCAGAATTCCTTACGTACTGTGAAATTAAATGTCAGAGGACAGGGAACTGTATTCTAGACTTGTACGCGCAGTGATGGGAGATTACGCCAACAGGATTCTTCTAAATAAATAAATAAATAAATAAATGTTTGTCTTGATAAAAAAACAGTGAGGTAAATGTCATACTTGTCGATCCTTTATCATTGCAGAGTTTCAGGAGCAAGTTAAGCCAACATCTGCAGGCAGATGTTGCTACAGTTGTATCAGATTTTCTAATATTTCTGTGATAGAGCTGTTTTGGCACAACACAGCAAATCAATGTATTTTAATTGGCCACTGGGACCTTTAGGCTGGAAATTAGAGTACTCCTGAACAGTCAAACAAGTGAGGCTCTGGAACAGCCTTCCAATGGCATATTGGAGGAAAGTATGAAAGTAATTGATTGCTGCATGCTAAAAATAGTTGTGAGAAGGGTGGTATGATGCGGACCTTGTGACAGCAAGGGAGTAGACTGTATCACCCACAATGTTGCTTCTGATATTAAACTTCTTTCTGGATAATGAATTCATTTAACATTTTTTTTGTCACTCTAAAACTTTCAGTCACATTTGGATTTCCTTCTGAAAGACAACTCCAAAAGATATTTTGTGAATTCTGCTATACCTGTAAAAACAGTAACAGTAACATCTTTCAGTTCTGTGGAATAAACTTTGGGTGCAATAAGCATCTACTGTAACTGACACAACTGATATATTTCAAGTACTTTCTGTATTGTATCTCTAATATAAACACTATCTAAAATGTGTAAATGTAAATGCAGTTTATTTTAAATTATCTTTTGACACCTATATAGGTTTGCTTTCATTACTAATATTGTCCTTTAAAATAATTTATTACACCTGCCTGCAATTAAGTTGGTGTATCAGTCACTTTACCTGAAAATGACTAAAATGAGAAAACTAGACTGATGTAAGCACAAACAAAATCGATAATTAATCCAAAAGCAGATTTGTGAAGGTGGTTCGAAACGTCATTTAAACCTCTGAAAATGGTATCAGTGCCAATAGGGAAATCCTGTTTTGAGCCGTCAAAAGGAATTTTATTAAATAATACGTTCTTTGTAAATATGGCTTCAGTCAACACACTTAGCAAATAGGGCTTACATTGCATGGTGAGTTTCAGCTTCTAAAAAGATGATGCATAGGAGGAAATACTTCTATTCTGGAGCAGTCTACCAACTTCAGACAAGAATTTAAGATTTTGATGGCATCCTTTCCAATCAGAACTAGGACTCTTACAGGAGTTTTATTTTTCTCCATTCCATAGTCGTTTAGTGTGTAAAACACTAGGTTATAGACTAATCAAATGTGGCCATCTTTCTGTTCTTTTCTCTGAGTTGTTAAATTTTATATATAATACTCCCATATTAGTTGTTCTATATCAAGGTGAATAGGTCAATGTGCAAACTGTGGAAGGAATTAAATACAGACCCTATTGTCTCATGGGCAAGCTGTTTAATAAATCATTAATAAGCAGCAGCTTCTTATCTCAACAGGATTTTCATCTTGGTGAAAAAAGCAGATTAAAAATAATTTATGAATAATCCAAATTAATTCTTAGTTTTTGAAATGAAATAGCTGAATTAAAATCTAGTCACTTCAGCAGTAGTATTTGCAAACTTCCCATTTCCATGTCACATTATAATACAATTTTTAATACATGGGCTTTATATCTCATATGGATTAAAAAAACTGGGATACAATCAAGTAAAATCACATTCCAAAATTGATTATAATTTTAGTAGCTTTCAATTTAACTCTGCTATGTACTTCAAATATTTCCAACCAGATCTGTCAAGAAATAGCTCTATAAAATAATCTGAATATAATAATCTATTAAATGCCCCACAGTATGCAAAGTTCTGAATATCTGTGTGCATCACAGATCTAATAAAAGTATTATTTCTGTTAAGAATGTCTCTGTTATTGGTGAAAGCCTGTGCAAAAAAAGAAAAAAAATCTTTCTCAGGACTTTCTGCTTTCTAATGTTTTCTAAGAAACTAGGTAATTGAAAGAAATACAGTAGGCTTTCTTTGCTAACATGCTAAATAGGTGCTACAAACTTGAATATCTTCCACTGACGGCCTAATTTTCTCTTACATTATTCATAGCTTATTTGGGTGAAATTTCATATCACTTTTGTTCCTTTGTGTGTGTTCTGTCAGGAGCAGTAGTGTAATATCTCAAATACAGTGACAAGAATACTGGTTTTCTTCGATTATATGAATAGTTTCTATTTTGATTACCTAGTGTATTTGGCAAGATCTTAGAATGCTTTTGCTTTTCCTCACTACAGACAAAGGATAGATTGACATTTTAAAACACGTTTGTTCAACAGCTTCCTTATAACTTTCCAAGCAGATAATTTATGTCATGTTTAAGTAGTGCTCTTGCAATGCTTTTTTATATTTTCATTAATGTTTGGTCCATTTGTTGTGCATCTGAATTTAATTTCATTTCCCATGTTTATTATTTTCAATACTGTAGAGTGGTGTCAGTTGCTCTTATTTCCTATGAAATACTTTTTTCTTTTCTTCAGAAGAGAAAATTGATACTGCTGCTAAACCTTTCCTTATTTATTATTGCTGTAAGCATTATTGAACACTGATACTAATACATAAAAGATTGAAAATAAGATGATTTACTGGAAACTAATAAAGAGTTTCTATTTTAAATTTTTCAGAGCCAAGACATTCTTGAGAAAATGTTTTACAGAAATATTAAGCTAGCAAACCTATTGCTTTGTATCCTTGATGGTTTTTTTTTTTTCCTCAAGTTTCTGAATTCTTATTTAATGATTCTTCTCTCACATCCCCTAGTTCTGCATTAAACTGTGACTATAAATATCAGCAGGTTTGTATCGAATTATGTTATCACTGGTGAGAAGAAGGCGGCTTTTAGTACCCTGCAGGGCTTTTCAGCTGTGTATGTGATTAGTAGGTTAGTTTCTAACAGGCCAGTCCTGAGTTCTTTTAGTACTATTTCTGTGCCTCATAATCCAGCTCTGCTGTAGCTAATTTCATTGAGACGTCAGCAGCTATTATTCTCACTAATGTTGCTGGTGTCACTATTAGGAACCCATGTGACATGCAGCTCTTCTCCTGTTTCTTAGTCCTACTGATACCTTTTAACTTTGCAACATGTCAGACACCTGCTTCAGGGCTAAGAGACTTAATTCCTACTGTGTCATGATTTAGGCCCTTGACCTTGACATTCATATCTTATTAAAAAGATAATCATGTGCAGATTATCCAGACTAACTTTCTGATAAACAGGACCTGTATTCTCATCACAGTGAGGCAGGGACAAAGTACAGGCAAAGTAATTTAGCATCGTTGGTCATATTATCTGCAGAAAAATTTCATGGATCTATGTAAACAAAATGAAAGGGTACACTGGTACAAGAAATATAAGGATAATTAAAATCTTCCTCTGCAGATGGTCTTTTACTCTCAGGTAGACATGAATCAGCTTTGAGTGGATGTCAGATAGAGTTTTAGTATAAAGGACTTGAAAGACAGTGAAGGGGTTGAAAGACAGTGGAAATCCATCAACTCAGGGTAAGTTCTAGGGTAAAGCTTGATTTAAAGGAGTTAGATTGCATGATGATGATCCAGATGTTCATTAAAATCCTGCTAGATTCTGACAACTAGTAGCAAATGTGATAAATTCAGAAATTGTACTGCTGTTTAAAATTCACTCTGCAGAAGCACCATACAAATGGTCCCTGTTTCTGCTAGATTTCTGCTGAGAGAAACTACCTCAGATTGCTATAATTCCAGGAGCAAAATGCACTGAATACCTGATCCTTTTTTAAATTTGATCAAAAGTATTTTTGCCAATTTAAATAGCTCTTTAATTTCATATGCCAGCAATGAAAACCAATATCAGAGTTCTCAAATGTCCGACTTAAGTGTCTTTGAAAATTGCCGACTAATCAGTTCAATGGTTTTTCTAAGTCTTGGTTCTTTAGTTGAGATTTCTTCTACTTCACGCAGAGATTTTTTGAATGACTTTTGTTTTATAATTATAAAATGATTCAATATCATCTAGAGTTAATGTTTCACCTTTACTTCCCCTTTTTAATTACTTAATGATTGCTTATAGGGCTCAGGTCAATTCTCAGGTCTGTGGCATTTAATTCTTTCTCTTCAAGCTGAAATAAATGTGCGTTGCCACTGAAAGGGCAAGTCATTCCCAGATGGCTATACGTGGTCATACCTTTCCAAAGGCTGGCACTGCTAACGACACAGCAAGTACTGAGACAGGTCAAGGGAAATCTGAAAGAATGACTTTTACTGTGTTTGCCTAACACACTGTACATCATAGTTGAAAGAAGAGCAGGTAGCTCTATTATTCTGATTGCAGAATTTTGGCTCAGTAGTACAGTTTAACATTTTCTGCCTTTGTGTTCAGTCCATATTTCATGCTCCTTAATATCTATTTAAGAAGAGTTGTTGCATTGGAATTTTTAGCTGCTTCTTATTCAGATATGTGGTGGAGTTCTCTTGCTTTTTCCTCATATTGAAATTTGTCTTTTACCTGAAACCCAAGCTAATGGAATCAACATATTTGAATGTAATATATTGGTTAAAAAATGGAAATTTAAAATAATCCAGACACCCACCTTCAGCTACCCCACAAAGTATGATCCTACTATTGCTTAATCAAACATTCCCAGCTTTGTTTTTGTTTTTGTTTTTGTTTTTTTAAATAAACTCCAATAAATCATCACTTGCTGACACAAGAAATTGATTTTTGGAACCAGTGTAATAATCAATTTCTAAGTTTAGAAAATATGGACAGAAGTCAACAAAAGCTCAGCTAGCTAAGTGTATGTGAAAGTCAAGCCAATTATTAATGTGCTTGTGCCCAACATGGGGTTGCAAATTTGAAAATTATGTGTGGCTAGATTTTTATTTAATGTGGTATTCCAGAATTATTTTGTTTTAGTTATCCTAAGAAAATTAGTAAAGTGATTGTTTTGCAGGCTTTTCAATGTTGAAACAAATTCCCAAGGATAAGCATTTCGCCTTCAAGAAATAATGAGAAAATATGCTGTGTTGACGAGCTTATTTTATTGTGTTAAACAGTGCACTGAGTACTATTTGCGTCTCTGCTTAGAAACAGCCCTGTGTCCACGCATCTTGAAAGAACTGAGGCTCACTCTCATCAGAGCCACAGCATGCTTCCTGCCTTTCACTCACTGACCCAAAGAGTTTCTGTTTTCCATTTTGTAGATGATGTTTTAAATTGAGAAGTTGATAACATAATTGAATTAGTTTTGTTGTTGCTTACACGAAGTGACTGGCTATGTTATAGATAAACTCTGCATATTGACACTGGATATTAGATAAAGTTAGGAAATCTCTGGGTGGTTTCTGTAGTGTCCCTGTCTCTAACAAATCCATTAAATAGACAAATGAAGAGATTGTAACTGAGCATTTCATCCATGCAAATGCTGTGATTCACTTATGAAAGAAGCACTTAAATTTATACTGTAGGGAACTGAGTAGACACATGCATGTAGATTCATAAGTTTTTAATAAATTATCCAATAGGTTACATTAGTTTCAAAATGAGAGTCCTGCTAGGATGAGTTCTGAATATGGAGAGTGCACAAAATATTGTAATAAGATATTAATGCATACTTCTAGCAGAAACGATAGAGAAAAAGAAAAAATCTGATGTTTAAGGAGACATAAATCTTAATTCTATTATGAGAGCTTCTATTTGTGGAGCCTGTTCTGTGAATGAGACTTGAATATTACGTATTATTTTTTAAAAATAATTAGGTGTGTAACACTGGCCTCTATTTTCATATCCTATTTTTTCTTGACAATATGGTATTAATCATAGAAGTATAGAATCATAGAGGTATAGAATCAGTTTGAATTGGAAGGGGCCTTTAAGATCATCTAGTTCCAACATCCCTGCTATAGGCAGGGACACCTCCCACTAGACCAGGCTGCACAAAGCTCCAGCCAGCCTGGCCTTGAACAACTCCAGGGAGGGGCATTCACAGACTCACTTGGCAAACTGTTCCAGTGTTTCACCACCCTCACAGTAAAGAATTTCTTACTAATATCTAATCTAAATCTACCCTCTTCCACTTTAAAGCCATTTTCCTTCATTCTGTTGTTACCTGTCCTTCTAAAAAGTCCCTTCCCAGCTTTCCTGTAGGCCCCCTTCAGGTACTGGAAGGCTGCTGTAAGGTCTCCTTGGAGCCTTCTCTTTTCCAGGCTGAAGAGCCCTAGTTCTCTCATCCTGTCCGCGTAGGGGACTGCTCAATGTTCTTCTTGTGTTGGGAGCCCCAGAAATGGACGTGGTACTCCAGGGCTCATGACAGCAGAGTAGAGGGGCAGAATCACCTCCCTCGACCTGATGGTCACACTTCTCTTGATGCAACCCAGGATACAGTTGGCCTTCTGGGCGGCAAGCACACATTGCCGGCTCATGCTGAGTCATTCATCAACCAACACACCCAAATCCTCCTCAGGGCTGCTTTCAAGCTGTTCTCCACTCAACCTGTATCCGTGCTTGGGATTGCCCCAGCCTAGCTAAAGGAATGCTTTGAGAAGATTTATTTTATAAATCCAAGTTTTATGCCAATCCAAATATTTGAATTTTCATTAAGTCTTGTCTAAGAAGATTGCATACAAAGTTATGATTTTGCATTTAACTCTAACTTCTCCTTAAATGCAGACTTTTTTTTTTATCATGGGAAAGAGTAGATGAGAATTCTCAGGTTCCTGCACAACTATCTGTTCATTTAGGACGTGTTTCAGGTTATAAAAGAAATAGCCCATGGATCAGAATACTGTTTGGAGGGGTATAATCAAATGTAAGACTATAGGTTATGAAGCTTGATAATTATAATGGGTTTCTTGCAATTTACAGAAAAGCAGAAAAACGTCTGAAGCATTGTAAGGGCTTCATAGCAATCACTTTGTCAAGTATATAAAATAAACAGATTTTTTGCTCAACCAAATGTTTGTAACTAAATTTAATAGATGAGTCTCAGGTTTCTTCAAGCTAGTTCTCTCTACTCGGAGTACTTTCCGTCATCATGATTTTCTTCAACAGATACAATCTCAGGTTAGCATTTTAAAAAAAATCATGAAAGTGTGCATCCTACAACCTGTTGTGATTCTTTCCCAATTCTAGATCTGATGTGACTTGTGGCACACAAAAAAAAACCACATTCTGAGAGAGAGATAGCCTATAACCCTCAAAGTTACTGGTGTTTTCCCCCCACCTGCGAGGGCTCACAGTTCCACCTACTGAGGTTTCCTCACACCATTTGATTATACTACCAATAGCTTAGAACATAAGATCTATTCAAAGTATTAACGTTGGAAGGTTAAAAAAAATAGTGACTGTTATTGAAAAAGAACATTTCACTTTTCTGTGGTCTATTAGTCATCCTGTTTCTTCATCAGTCATCAGAATACCAAAGCTACATCTGTTCAAATGTTTATTTTACATTTACGTCTTAATTTTGCTATTAAGAATCCTATTCAGAAGAAAAGATGTACCAACATTTTCAAACAATATAACAACAACAAAAAAAAAAACCAACACCTAAAAATAGAAAAAAAAAGTATAATTTTGAAAACAATCCTTGCATAGCTGCAATAGGTAAAACTGTATCAAAACAACTTCTGTGGTGTAGAACCTGTGGAAGAAATAGTAAAATATGTTTTCTCTCGACCTAATGCCTTAATTTGGGTACTTTTTAATAGTAGAAAATACTTCATACTTCAGCACTATGCAGCATGACATTAGCAAACGTAAAGCACTAAACTTTATAGGGTGGCTTGCAGAAAGGAGTATGTATCAGAGATGAATGAATTTGCAGGTGCTCAAAGTCACAACTTTGTTCAGAGTTGCCATCTTAATGGCGTCTTGTTTGGTATGTATGACACCAGTCCTCCTTGGTATAATTCTGTTGCACAAGTCCCGTTAGATCAAGATTTGAGAAAGAGCCACAAGTTGTGGGCCACCCAAATGTCTTCTGTGACAGTTCATTTGGGAAGATTATGGATTTATCTGAAATTTGAATATTCCCCAGATCTCCCCTCCGGACACAGTGATTTTCTATGACTGTCACTGATGGAGCTAGGATGAACAAGACCGCTTCTAACATAAAAAGTATAATGTATATTTTACATCTTGTTTAAAGTACAGGAGCTCTCCCCTCTCCCTCACACCTCACTGGCTTAAAAATGATATATACCTTTCTTCATTTAGTTGTTTTGCAGGAAAAGGAGGTTTAAGATGCAACACCCATTCCAGCAGTAGCTTCAATTTGCAGTTCAAAGTTTCTTACTGCCAGTGTGTTTAATAGTGATGCAGATGTATGACACGCTATTTTAAAGAGAAATCAGGAACTTATTATCTTAAACACATTTGTATATTTACATTAATATCTCATTATTCAAAATACTTCTTACATGAAAAAGTTTTATTTTTCTTACTTATTCCTTTTATTTCTGTCATTTTTCCAGGGTATTTGAATTTAATAAAAAACAATTGACTCAATATTATATTTTCTATGAAAATATCAGTGTTCAAAAAATATAAAATCCTTTATTCATACTTATTTTATGGAGGGATACATGGAAGTACCAAAAGCGTTTTATCCTGGAGTGGCGGTTCTTAAGAAACAATTTAATGTTCTTTACTATTACAGTTGACTAAAGATTATAATCAAGAATAATTTTTTTTTCTACATAAGTACTGTACACAGTCATAGAAAGTAATTCCTAATTCAAAGAGTTTCATCTAAGAGCAGGGCAGGGGAGGGGAGGAAATTAAAAGGCAGAAAGTTTATACAAAGCAAGGTGGTGGTGTGGCCTGAAACATAACTTTCTTTTTTCTCATATTTTCCAGCTAAAACTGTTTTAGTTCAAGAGTATTTTTTACATTCAAGCTGTATTGTAAAAGTGTACTTGATGTATGAGTGGATGGAATGGTTGCAACCAAGGGTATCTGTAGTTTGGTATTCTGGAAAATGCTGTATGAGACTTCCCACAAGTGCTTTCCCACTCAAATTATTTTCAGCCCAAATATTTCTTAAGTATTTGTCCAGTCTCCCCTGGAAGCTATGTACAACATCCCTTGGCAATGAATTCATTAAGTAGCAATATTCTGTTATATGAGGAACAAAGTGCAGAGTAAGGAGCGAAAACCCCAGGGATCTGTACTGTGTCTGATGCTGTTTAATATCTTCGTTAATGATCTAGGTGTTGAGGTAGAGCACCCTCAGTAAGCTCATGAAACGGGGGGGATTGGCTAACTCACCAGGGGGCGGTACAGCTATCAGAAGGGAATTGGACAGGCTAGAGAGGTGGGCTGATGTGAACTTCATGAAGCTCTACAAGGAGAAGTGCAGGGAAGAAAAACTGGAGAAGAAAAACACCAAGGCACCAGTGCGTGCAGAGGACTGCTCAGCTGGAGAGCAGCTCTGCAGAGAAGGGCCCAGGAGTCCTAGTGGACATCATGTTGAACATGAGTCAGCCATGTGCCCTCACTGCTAAGAACACTAACTGTATTCCTGACCACATTAGGCAAAGTATCACCAGGAGGTTAAGAGAGGTGATCCCTCCTCACTACTCATCAGTGATGAGGCCAAACTTGTGTTCACTTGTGGGCTCCCAGTACAAAAGAGACCAGGACACACTGGAGAGTCCCGTGGAGGGCCACTAAAATGCTGAAAGGACTGGAGTAATTCTGCTGTGAGGAGAGGCTGACAGAGCTGGGACTGCTCAAGCTAGAGGTTAAGGGAATCTCACCAGAGTCTTTAAATACCCGGAGGGGGGTTGCAAGGAGTATGGAGCCATGGTGTTTTCAGTGGTGTCCAGTGCCAGGACACGAGGCAATGGGCACAAACTGGAACACTAGAAGTTCCCCCTGAACAACAGGAAGAATTTCTGTGATGTGCAGGTGATGGAGCATTGGAATATCTGGTCCAGAGTGGTTATGGAGTCTCCTCCTTGGAGATCTTCAAAAACCAGCGAGCTCTGGGTATCCCTGCTTGAGCACAGAGGCTGGACAAGATAACCTCCAAAGGTCCATATCAACCTTGACCATTCTGTGATTCTGTGATAAAGCCAAAAATCTTCTAACCCCACTTCTGAAGACAATTCTTGGGTAACTGTTCATCCTTATTTTGTGTACCTCCATATGGTGGGACATAACGTTATTAATCTGATTTGCAGTTAAAATTTTTACATATCTCTTTAAAACTGTTCAAATATTTTCCTGACCAAATCTAGACCAACTACTTGGCTTCTAAATCTCAGGTGTTCATATCCCCTATCATCATACTCTTTGAAAATAACTACTTACATACCCACGAGCTTGCTGTGCACATGCAAATCAAGTAGTTGTAAAGAGGGTTTCTAATAGAATCCCCATTTCCTCCCATTAAAGATTACAGAATGTACTAGGGCATAATTTTGCATGCAGCTGTTTGAATAAATTTAGCACCATATAAAATTCACTTTTGTTGCAAAAAGCAGCGCCAAAACTGTTGTCTATGAGATTATATGAAAGCAAATGTAATCATGTTAAAAAAAGGTTCCAAAGATCCAAACTTTATGAAATATTATAGTTCTGGTGATTTGCACCATAAGGTGACTTTAAATTTGGCATTCATATATGTGTGAGTTACATGTTTTAAATGCATGAAGGCATACTACCGCTTCTACAGGACACCTTAGCTGCAGTGGCAGTTGACCAGAATGTATTCCTCAGTAAACAGCCCTGCACTTTTTCCTTAAATTTAGTCATTGCAAACCTGCACAGATTCCAAATGGACTATTAATGAGATTTTCTTACCTCTTCCTTTTGTAGAGTCTATGAGCTTCACAAAGATCACATGATGTGCTGTATCAGTACTGACAGAATTTCTCTAGACTGATTTTCCAGAAGGGGGTTTGGAGTATGAAGAGACATCTACTGGCATGCAACATGTAATTTGAAGTATCCAAAGTTTAATTGTCCAATATTTTCAGTACTTTAATATTACAAACTTTATCCAAATACATATGAACTTTTGCAGTTAGATGTGCTCTGCATTCCTAGTAATCTATCCTTCAAACTTATAGCTAAGTACTTCCAAAATTGTGTGGGGTTCATATGGAGATCATCTGTGGGGAATGTGAATGGATTTTAATATTCTGTTGTTGCATGGGAGCTATATCAGTAATGAACTACCTTTGGGCAAACACTCAGGAAGACCACTTTCTGACTGGATGGCTAATCTTAGGCAAAGATATAAGTAGTTGAAAAATCACATCTTAAAGGAAATATCAAGGAATGTTAATTACTAACAGTGGTGCTAGTTTTATCAGAAGAACCATCTTTGAAATGTAAATGTAGATTACTAATAGATTCTCTCCTGCATGTGAACATTTTGTACAAAAAAATGGCATTCAAGATACTTAATTTTTTAATGGAATAAAATGATACCCATCAATTTACTCCTTAGATGCACCTTTGTTTCTTAAGAAAACTGTTCTGTTTTTCAAAGGTTTTATTTTCCTGGACCATTACCTGATAAATAGTAACTTGTTTCTATAATACTTAATGATGTAGGACCCATCTGGCATTATATCAAAATGTGCAGCTGGCTATTAATTACTGAAAACTCCTCTACTGCTCAGACTAAAGCATCCGCCAAAGATCTGATTCAGCAGATTCCTTTTTTCTTGTTTCTTCTGTAGTACCACCCCTCCCCCAGAAAAGTAATTCACACTTAGTAAGTTAATCATGGATACAAAATACGTAATCAGCATGAAAGCTGATTGCACTAATGGTTTCTATTCCTATTCTTTTCCTTTACTGATTTTAGTCTTGAAACAATTAGTAGCTTCACTTTTAAGTTTTCCTTCAAACTTTACAGAGAAAAGTTTTCGTTGTTTTTACTTCTGTTTCTGTGAAATGTTTACATGCAGTGTAATAGTACATACTGCTTCAATATATCTTGAATTTTCTACTTTATTAGATGCTGTTAAGCCTCCTGAATCCAGGGGCCTGATGGAGGTGAGGCAGCTATACCTCTGTGTCCTCAGGTCTGGCCTGGGAGCAGCATGAGCTCTCATCCCCAGGAGGGGCACACAAGGGTATGCACAATACACATAAACACATACAGATGCTCACGGCCTCTGAGATCAACACAGACAGAAGCATACAGGCAAACACAAGTAGCACCAATAGCCTCAAGCCCTCTCTGGCTGATCAGGATGAAGGTATCATACCAGTAGCTGACCCCTGGGTCCCAGCACACCCCACTGCTGCTGTGGCTCTCCACAGCTGGAGCCTTCCCATGGCCATCAACCTGTGAGGTGCTGCAAGGAGCCTCTCCCACTGACTCACTATGCTGGTTGTCACCTCCAGGGATGGCTCTGTGTTGGGCTAGGCAGAGGATCCCTTTTTGAACTGGGTTATTGGGTTTAACCCTTCTCCCCGTGTGCCTCCATGCTCTTCTGTTTGTGTGTGTGTGTGTGTGTGTGTGTGTGTGTGTGTGTGTGTGTGTGAAGAAGAGCATTTTTATCACATCACACATATAGTTTTTCTGCTACTCTGAAAATGTTGGCACTTGGAGCATTTGGAGGATTTCTTAGTTTTTACTGGAAATACCACAGTAACCTCACTGTGATAAATCTGCTTTAAAAGCATATGTTCAGACAACATTGCATGAAAGGGTAGCACTACTTTATAGAAGAAATGAAAAATAAAGGGTATATTCTAAATATAAGAATCAATGGAAAAAAACACAGTGAGAGGCACCTGACAAAGAGCCTTATAATTGTAATGGGAGATTAACTGTGGCATCCATCTATACCTCTCTGGTTTTTCAGGTGTATTCTTCCAGCAGTCATTTCTAAACCTACATTTCAGATTAGGAAAAGGTTCTTCATATAGAGTGGTCAGGCCCTGGAACAGGCTCCCTACGGCAGTGGTCATGGCACTGGTGGCCCTCGCAGGTCCCTTCTGACTCAGGATACCATTCTATGATTCTCTAATAGTGAGGAAATGAGTCTACAAACTAGGAGATAGGAAAGCACCTGGAAAATCCAAGTTTGGTTTGAGATTTCACTGAATGGTTTTAATAGATTTATGTAAATGTTTCGAGTGTTTCAAAAATTGTTGTGCTGTATTAGAGTTCATTTCATGGGGGGAAAAAAAAAAAGGGGGGGAGTAAATGTCTTTCTAGATTTTACAGGACCCCTGAATTGACGCTGACGGAAAGCCTGTCAAAGCGACTAGCTTCCAGAGTCCCACTAAGGGCTTGTACGTTTTGTAATGCATTTTGTGCACTTCTACAGGTCAGACATCCAAGGAATGCTAGCGGCTAAATGTAGTCTGACTTTACCAATCAGTTGTTGAAATGAGCTGTCCTGAATAAATAACTGAGCCTGGGAATTTGAAAAATGAGGGCACTGTGGCTGGAATTGAAGACTTGGCAGAAGTATTTGTGAAGGGGGTTAACATCACAGACAAGTAATTGGTTCACATAGCAGTATTTTTTCTGACCTCAGAAAGGAAGGAAAGTCTCAGTCTGTAAATTCTCCTTCAGTAGAATTTGCAATTTTCTGTGGCCATATATTCTCATTTTTAGAGGAAAATGCACACTGTGAAAAGTCTCTTGCAGGTTCTAACTAAATGCCAGTATTACTTTTTAATGTATTTATTTAATCACAGTAAAATTTTATCAGTCTGTTTGTTGGACAGATTTTTAGGTACATTTTTAGGTGCATGAAGTACATAAAGATCGAGTGTCCCACCTCCCAGCAAAGCTGGGAAGGGTAAGTTTGCTGCAAACCATTGAGTGGTATTTCTAGATGAAATGCA
The DNA here is from genome assembly GCA_016647715.1 of Pavo muticus. Lineage (NCBI taxonomy): Eukaryota > Metazoa > Chordata > Aves > Galliformes > Phasianidae > Pavo > Pavo muticus. Next base: position 175,182 of record JACDJE010000499.1, read on the forward strand.
ATGGGAGGGCAAAATAGCTGTATGCTTAGTTTGTAGTGACTGTGTAGCTACTTTAGTTTTTCTCTTTCCAACTCTCTTTTTCTTTCTTTCTTTATTCCTTTTTTTTTTTTTTTCCCCTCAGTTATTCCAAGCTTGAACAGTAAAGGAGGTCAGAAAAGATGGAATTCTTCTCTAATTACATGTGGATTTTCAATACATATAGAATATGTACCATTCAATATACTACAAATTTTCTGGAGAAATCAACATTGTTTTTATTTAAAAAATCAAAAGTGTATTAAAGATGATACATATTTTTTTAATTATATAGATTGTGTTACATTAGATTTGAAAGGCTGTCTCTAAGAGAAGAGAAAGACACAAATAAAAATACACACTTTGTAAAATAAGTTTGGTAACAAGAAATAGATCCTATAATTCAGGAATCTGAGGAGAAACAGAAGCCACTTCAAATTAAACACATTAAAAATAAAGTTGACTTTAAAAAAGTGTTGAATATATTTAAGAGATTAATTTCACTCAGTATGAACAAATAAGAAAATCTCTTTGAGATCTTTGAGGAGATCCCTTGTATATAGTAAATAATCTGAATACTTAATTTCTATTTTTTTTTTTTTTCATGAAAGTCATGTTTGTCCTGGAAAAGAGAATGACTGCAGATAGTTACCTAATGGACGAAGAATGTGAGATTTTCAAATGACAGCTGCAACCAGCCACGGATCAAAAAGCATCTACAGTGTTCTTGCCTGAAAAGGCTCCATTTAATTTCTTGTACAGTTTGTGTTGAAATCTTTTCCTTACCTGGGAAGAGCTGACCTTTCAAGACAGACTGGAAAAAAATTAAAATGACATTAATGGAAAAGTGTTTTTACAGAGATCAGGCATTGTTTATTTCTGTGGCTCCATTCTGCTTTGACTCCAATGTTGAAGGTCCTAATTCTTTTAATTATAAATAAGGAAGAATAGTAGATGATGAGGGAAAATTTACAATAAAATGTCTTAGTTTTTTTTAAATGTAATTTTATAATAATAAATAATGTGTCTCAATCAACCTCCAAGGATCTGAGTTAAAAATTGATCCTCATGGGACTGACAGCAACTTTCTCGTTGACATCCTAAATGGGAGAATATTAAGAAAAAAATGAGAGAAAACATGTAGGGAGATGAAAGTTTGCTCAAGGCATTCTGTATTTTTAACTCCATTGCAGCACGGTGAAATTGGTGGGACCAGTGATTTTCTATACAGTCCAAATATGCATGGTGTGGACTTTATCATGGTTCCACAGAGAAAGTGGTGCATTTTTTGACAGTCTATTTAGCAGGTGTAATATTCCTACTGTTCTGTCTAGTTGGAGCAAAATGCAGGCTACAGAGCCCCTTCCTTGTGCTTTTTCTGTCTTTTAATTTCTCAGTGATTGTATCATAACTCTGCATCCTCAGTACCAACTTGAACGACTGTGAGACTTTGTGCTCTGCACACATTTAGCTGGTCAGGTTTATGCAGCAGGCAGGAACATTCCCTGCAGTAAATAACACAAAGAGAGACCACACAGGATGTATGCTTCAGTTCCCGGAAGTTTTGCAGTCCTAGAATGAATAAGTAGGTGCTAGTGTGCTAGTGAGGTTTCTTCATATTGTTCTATTATGTCTCACCAAGTTCTCTTCTTTTACAGGAATTTATATACTCCTTTCTTTTTTCTTTTTCCTTTTTTTTTTTTTTAACTAGCTGGAAAAGTATTTAGAATGGAACTATCGTTTTTCTCTTCACTTATATTTCACTAGTATAATCTGAGTTTAAAACACCTATTTGTTGTTTTCTTCAGATTCTGCTTTTTTTTTGAAAAAAGTAATAATTTTTATGTAACTATAGCGTGCTTATCTAATTTACCTGTACATTGTCTGGGAGACTGCAGCAGTCATAAAAAACTATCAGCTATTTAATGTAGGTTAGAAAACATTTTTGAAAAAAACAATAAAAATGCCTATGTGTACTTATTTAAGAAGGAACATTCCAAATTAAGTGCTGGGATTTACCTCTCTCTTAAGATACTTTCTAGTCCCATGCTTTTAGACTATGCCTTCATCTTATAGCTTCATCAGAATGCTTTTTGACCTTTTCTTTAACCACCGTAGCAAAGGGCAGATGAATATTTTAAATCATTCTTCAGTTCTCTATTCCTATATGAAAAGAGGAAATGAAAATTCTCGTATGTCTTTTTATAGTTGTACCTACCACATTTTTACTTTCCTCTTCACTAGGTACTTATTTTTTTTTACTAGCTTTCATAAATGTTAATTTTGAAGTGTTATCCACTTCGCTAGTTATGAAAATTAAGAGACTATACAGTTTGGTAAATTTAAGCCACATCTAAGAATATTGTGTGGTCAGTTTTTCAGAAGTTCCTAAACTGGTGCCCCTATGCAGCGTCAATTTACATGTCACAAAAATATGCAAGAAAGGAGAAAATGAGAACAGTAAAGGGATAGATCCATCTGAGTATGGACTGAAAAACCGTTAGGTTTAAAACTTATCATCTGTTTCTCAGTGTAACTGATTATTATATACTGGCCAAAGTGCTCTACAGAAGTGTTTAAGTGCGTAATGCCTACTGACTTTGATACAGGAAGTTATGTGCCTAAATTGGAGGATGAAATCAAATTCTCCACTGCCTTGCTTGGCAGTCAGTACTTTAATTTTCCATGAGAACAGTCTGAAGAGAATCCAAAAAAAGGTATTAGTTTTCAGAAGCAATAAAATGGCAATGAAAAATTAATTTACTTATCTGCATCTCTCCTTTTTTTCTATATCTTACAACTGCTGATTGTTAACCAACCTTGTTTATGCTCAATCCCTTAGCTACTAACCTGTATAGATAAAGGTTGCATGACTAAATAGGTACATCTCTATACCACTCTGTCCTACAACATATAGAAAATTTTGACTGGCTTGACTGGCTTTACTTCTGATATGCTACACCTACTCCCTGCCATGCTCATCAATACTCTGTCATTACATTAATATGTTTTCATGTCTGTATCGCTCATTATTATCTAGCTACGTTTGCCTCTTTTCTTTAGATTAGATTTAGTCTCTGAGCGTAGGGGTTGAGTGTTTTTTGTTCTGCTCACCAGCTAGCACAGTAGACTTATGGCTTCTAAAGTCTACAGTAATACAGAAAAATAGTGCTCATAACAGTGCTCATAACGGTCAGAGGCCCTTGGGGATGCTATAAGTGTTGTCAGAGATCATTCTTAAATCCAAAAGAAATGTATATATATGAGGGCTGCTCCTAAAATAATGCCTCCTATTTTATTATGTTGACTAAAGACATCAGAGGCCCACAAAGTTGGTGGTATGAGAAGGGAAGCTGGACCTTGCCACCAGTGTTTCAGTACATTTTGTTGCTATGAGACAGATGGCAGCAGTCTGACAAAATGGCATTTGACATGGAAGCGCATACGAAATAAAAGTTTGTCTCTGAATTCCTTCATGAGGAAAAATGGCACTTATTGACATCCATTGACACTTGCTAAATGTTTATGGAGACCGAACAGTGGATGTGAACACAATGAGGCAGTGGGTGGTGCATTTCAGCAGTGGCGACAAGGACAGTGACAGTGGGTCACCTACACTGGTGCAAGCTTTTGTCCAAGGCTGGCAGAAGTGCATAGCTAATGGTGGTGACTATGTTGAAAAATAATGTTTTATAGCTGAGAATTTGCTTTATCAATTACTCCTATTGTGTTCTTCATATTTTTGGTAGTTTCCATGGAAATAAATGGGAGGCATTACTTTTGGAGCAAACTGTGTATATTTCCCTCCCATACATCCTGTTACTGTGTCTAGATTATTTGTTCCATTTATAATCCATTTTACAGATATTCCTTAAAGATTTTGATTTATTCATTTATTAGTCACAAATGAACGTTTATATTGCTTGCCTGCAAAATAAGTTTGAAAGAACTTGACTGGAATTAGTATTATTCTTTCTATCAAAATGATAGTGGTGAAAGTAACTGTAAATGTCATTACATTGTCATTTCATGCAGAAACACATACACCCAGGCAACTATATGAAGATTTTTATGTAACCTAACTGACCTGTCATGTTTAACTTCCAGTGACCAGGATAATCTATTCCATTTTTTTTCCATCATTATCATTAAAACAGTAACTAGGCCAAATTCCCCTGGCTGCAAACTAAGCAAGCTTCTTGTTGTCTAACCTTGAAGAGCATGGATAATAATACATCAGTGTAATTTCCATAGCATTGAAAAAGCCAATAAATTCTGTTTTCATTTTTTCCCATCTTCAATTTTGAGATTAAACATGGCATTTCTTTATGAATCAAGTTGATACCACTTTTACTTCTTCTTAGTCCTCACTTTGGACACTTTCCATGAATGAACAAGCAAAATTATATTAAGTGGACCTCACATAAGGCCTTCACAAAACATTGATTTTCTATATCTTTAGTGTAAACTATAACAACAGAAGTATATGGTAGTGCAAAGAAGTGTTGGTGTTGATCCTATAGCTTAGGGTACTTGGGGCTACTCTTTGGCATCTTTCTTGAACCATGGTGCCCCAAACTGGTGTGTTCTTTAATTTGCAGACCTGCACAGTCCAGATTAAAGAAAAGAATTACTGCCCATTGCTGTTACTGAAGCACAAGTTTAAAATATTTTAATTAATATTTTAAATATTAATGCCTGGAAGACAGATCTATTTATGTGTGGTTCAGATCTGAACACAGACACTGCATATTCTCACAGAACAGAGAAAAATTAACCAAATTTGCTTTAACCTTTGTGAGCCAGATTTACTCTGAACTGCAATCATCCTATTCCATTTCTCAACATTAGCTTGTAAAGAGTCATCTGTCAGGTTAAATATATTTTATGTTTTACTCTAAAGAGTTCTTGTCTGGTGTAGCTTCAGGTCTACATCAAAGATGAATGACCTTATATATTTAAAACAATGCAAATAAATAATAAAACAGCATGGCCTTCCTCACAAAGTCATCCTGCTCTAAAAGAAGGCAGCAGTAGGCATTTTCTGCTTATAGTGCTTAGTGCTGGTTTCCCACTGGAAATCTGTCACTGCTGCAGTGTCCGGCAGTGTGTTCATCCTCACCCTCTCTAGCAACCTTCTATATGCCTGGGTTAGCTGTCTCAATCATGCAGAAGCATCTGGCAGGGTGAAGCTTATAGTAGCGGTAATCTGTAAAAGGCAGCTTGCTTCAGAATATGTGCAGTTGTCTTTCTGCTATTTTTAATCACTTTTGTTAGAAATACACTCATTCTGGGGCTTAGACAAAAATATAATTTCAGTTTCCTCATTGCAACTGAAAATATACTGGAACTCAAAATAAATAAATGCATGGATAGATGATCTTGCAGGTCTTTTCCACTACACACTCTTTGCCAGAGTTTGCCATACTCTCTTGCCAAAGAGTTTGCTCTTTGCCATATTTGCACAAGGCCTAATATTTTTAAACAAGAAAAGAACTGTATGTTTAGATTAGATATTAGGATGAAATTATTTACTTGGAGGATGGTAAGGCACTGGCATAGGCTGCCCAGACAAGCTGCGGATGCCCCATCCCTGGCAGCATTCAAGGCCAGCTGGATGGGGCCCTGGGCAGCCTGATCTAGTGAGAGATACACCATCTCACGGCAGGGGGTTGGAACTAGGTGATCTGTAAGGTCCTTTCCAATCCAAACTATACTTCGGTGTTAGAAGAAAAGCTAGAGAAGCCTGAAACCAACTCAATATTAAGTAGGTCCATCAAATCAAATTCTGAAGTGATGTTTAAACTTGCCTTAGATCACATAGTAAACAGTACACCTGAGCATGCCCTTACTTATTTCCTTATGCCCTGCGTTATTTCCAAAGCATAAAATATATATTACAGAGACTGCATATACTAGATATTTAAAACAATGAATCTGACCAAAAAATAATTACAAAAGAAAGATTTGTTTAATTGTAGTCCTCCTCCCCTCCTCTTATAACAGACTGAAAGGCCTCCAAGTTATATGTAATGTTTAATTTCCCACCCTCAGCTTAAACTTCTAGAAATTTAGTTCCCACTTACTTCTATTTAAGAGACCAAAGACTGTAGTATAGTTTAATTAAATGTAATATTATTGATGAAACAGCATCAAACTTGAAAGCAATGATAATTAGGCCAAGAAGTTATCTCAAGTGCAGTCATAAACCTATTCAGCAGGACATAATTTTCTTGAGCTACTGAAAATGTACATCAGTTTACTTGCTTCCTTTTTCACCTTTGAAGCTGTGAAAATGTCTCAATGCAATCTTTAAAGTGTTAATTTATCTCTGTTGCATATGCATGCAATACCATACGTACACACATATGCATTGTAGGCTTTTTTCTATATTATTTTTTATTTTCCTTTACCAGATTGTGCACTATATAAGAGGGAATACAATCCTCCCAGTCATCTTATGTTTAATTCAGTGGCTCTGCAAGCAGTAACACGTCTTTACCAATTTGTAGTTTCAGAATATCCTGATCTTTACAGAGGAAAAAAAAAAAAAGGCATTAATGTTTTTTGGAGGGGGACATTGTTCATTTTCCTGTTCTTACTACAATGTAAAAAAACTTGAAAAGGGAAAAAGTTTTGGTATCATCAGTTTCATATCTATCCTGCCCCAAATTATCTTAAAACAATTGATTGTATCAACTTTCCCTTGTCTATCCGGCCACTTGCTTTCTGTATTTTCCCTTATTAAATTGTAAGCTTTTCAGTACAGCAGCTCTCTCCTATAATTATACACAGTATTAAATACAGTAACTCACTGGAACCTATGGAAGTTACTGGAATACTATACTTAATTTAGAAAAATTATTCAGTTGCTTTCTTGTCATCTGGCCTTCTCAGTCTTTTTACTGTATGTAATTAATCCTTGCTCCTTTTTTATTTTTTTGCTTTTTAATACTGATCAAAGCCAAATTTACGTGTCTCTTCTTGATGATGTGTTAATTCCCTTGAAGCTGGGATAGTGCGTAGGAGAGAAAGAGAGGAGGATGCAAAGTACATCCAGTCTCTATTTCTGGTTTTCTTTGCCAAAGCTAAGCAGGGGGCAGTGTCCTTTAATCCCACTCACAAAAAGCTATTCCGGTCAGGTAAATTACAGGCAGCATCTACTTTTTGTTTAATTTACCGGTGACGTTCTTACGCTTTCTCTAGGAGGAAATACATATGTTTTGCAAATTAGGCCCATAACCCGTCACGTCTCTTTTTGGCTCTACAGACTGTATTTTAAAAGTGGTAGCTTATCTCTTTGCGGCAGAACTGCTCTGTGCTGTTCAGTACAGTTGATTTGCCAGACTGTATGAAATGTGGATATGTATGACCTCATTGTGATACCTGCCATCCTGTCTGAGCCACCAGAGGACTAGGCAGGAGAAATACTCAGAGATGAAAACATAAGGCTGTACACCCTCAACTGGAAAGATTTAATTCTGTAGCTGCAATTTTTGCAGAAATCCCGTATGATCTCTGAAGTTGGAAGAACCAGAATCGCTAGTTACGGGTTTGTTTACTGCCTCTAGTTATTAATTAAAAGTAATTTTCAGAGTTGTTAAAGAACGATGGAGGGGATACATTCTGCATTTAATTGCTTGATCCCGAACTAACAACTGAAAGGTCTGTATGCATTCAAACGCAGGAAAATTAAATGAAATTCAGGAAACAGTGTTTCACAGCTTTAATTAGCCTGTGTGATTCACAACTGCAAGAGATTATTGAGTCAAATGCAGTAGTGAATTCCAAATGATGCTGTGTATTTTTAGAAAGCAGCGATAACATTTTATCATACCAGCATACCAGGAGAGGCACAGCCAGATAACCAAATGCCAGCTGATTTGCTGCAGTCTGTGTGAGGATTTCCCTCGCCCAACATGTAAAGAAGTTCACAACAGTATCTTTTTGGAAATATCCGGGATTTTCCAGCCTATACCAAACACAAAAATAAATAAATAAAAATGGTGGCACCAACTATGGCAGCTAGGAAATGCAACTTTTATAGTGAGAAAGATCAGTAAATAAAAGCCTGAACAGTACTGCCCTCTTACAAACTTCTGCTCATGAATGTTATTACTGTTTACAGAATTAAGATATTCACTAATTTTGTTTTATTTTACTAATTTCCTTAAATTGTATAAATGATTTTTCTTGTAGTTAAAGTGGAAGAAAACTAAGTGTATACAATTGTGTCAGTCTTTATATTGCTTTGATTGATTAATAAAAAATATTAGACCCCACTGTTATTGTTCTGTTTATAGAATTTCTTTTATGTTCCTGTCCATATTTTAGATATTCTTTCTGTGTAGCAGAGTCATGGAAAATACATATATATTTAAAGAATCTGAAATGAATCAACAATGAGTTCTTGCTAATTTAGGTATATTGATAATATTATGTGCAGATAAAAATAAGTAAATAAGTAGATAGATACATACATATCTATTAAAAATATATTTGTATTTAGTTATCTTGGCTATTTGTTTTTATGTCTACAAGCACTTTATTAAAGTTTTTCTAAGGACAGTGTTACATACAGGCCTTAATAACCCTTTATCTTTTGTAGCTCTCCACACAGGAATAATGAAATTGCAGTGAGCTAGGGAGCTGTGTCCTTCTATTTCTAAAGAAAAGTTACCTACTCTTGCTTACAGTTTGCATAAAATAATTGCTTTCACCAGACAGACTCCAAGAACGTAATCACATCCCCTTAGCTTCTCAAAGGACGAGACATTAAGATGATAATTATGTAATATACATATATTATTTGACCCTAAGGCTCAAGTTTAATGATGAAGACAGTAATCATGACATAAACAGTTTGAAAAAAAAAAGCTGCCAGAGAGCTGAAAAGAAAGCTCAAATTATCATTAAAAGTGCAAAATCAATATGAAGACACCAGCTAAATAAAGTGTTACGAGCTACAAATTACTGTTTTTAGCATCTTGTTAGAGTGAAGATACTTGTTTTTTAAATGTATTTTTTTGTTGTTGTTTGTTACAAGAAAGGATGCATCCAAAGCTTGTTTATCTGAAACTCTTCTTTTAGAGCTCTGTCAGACTGATTTTGGTTATAATACTTTTCATGTTTGCCATTAATTTCCCTTTCAGCTCCTCTCTGCTTCAGGCCATAGATTTTACAAGGATTTTCGAACAGTTTTTATGCTGTATTTAGTAAATTCTAATCCATAAAATAAAGTTATGTATTTACCATCATACCCTAATCATAATGGTATTTAGAATCTTCATTACTATCAGTGGTTTCTTTTTTGTCTCTCTCTAAAATTTGTTTGGAAATATGTATTCTGACTCCTGTTTCATGTTGTCTCTTACCATGTCACTTTATGCCCCACATTCCCTTCTAGTACATATTACTTATTTATGACTTTGGGATTGCCTCTAGGTAGAACTTCAGATCATACGACTTGTATTAGAGCTCCATCTGCTGTAGTATGCCCCTGTAATATATTCTGATTGGTTATTTACAATATACAATGCAGCTTTATTATAAAGCTTTATCTTTGAAATTTTGCACCTATTATACAGGTGCAAGCTGAATCAGATCAAGAAATATAGTTCTAGTAGGCTAGGAAATAACTGATATGAATTGTTTAAAGGACGTAGGTAGTTATAGTCAATGGAAATTTAATGCAGAGAGATTTCAAGAAATTGTAGTAACTCAGATTCACTAGGATTTCTATTTATTTGCTTTTAAAAATGATATCTTGATGCTATGTACTTACAGTTTGAAACTGGGCAGTGTTAAAAGATATCAACACAGTCTGTCCTTGATTAATAGCAAGTCTGAGTCATTTCATAGTACCATGGATCCACATTTAATCCTGACATGACATCTACAGTGGTCTGTACTTTAGAACAATTGAAGGAAAATTTCCCATTGGGAAATACATTTTGAGACCTCAACACCCCTCTGTACCTAATCTAAGAATCTGATAACAGACACGATCAGTGAGAAGTTAAAAATAGTTTAGTTTAGAAAAAATGATATATAAGACAAATAATACTACTTTATGCTCCAAAATCTTGCTGATTTAAATACCAAATATTTGCCTTCTTCTCTTTCCACAGTGTTTTATTTGCATTCGAGTTGATGCTATGCATACCTACACGATGCATTTGTAAGATGTAATCAGTAAGCAAAGAAGTTTTATTTCATGCTCCTCTTTGTAGTCTCATATTGCTCAAACATATTCAGGGAAGAATATTAACACCAAAAGCAATTCTTTGTTAAGCTACTGGACATTTTCAAGTACTGTTATAATAATAGTTATTGTTAAATACTCTGATGAGCTTTCTTCAGAGTTTGCCAAAATTGTGAGAATTGATATTTTGTAAAAACATCTTTAACATCTTCTCAGACATCAGACTGAGAAATTTGGAATTGCACCACAGAAATAAGCGAGGTTGAAAAGATTCAGCTTGGCAAGAAAAAATAAAAAAATATTTTTTCATTTGGTTTTGATCCTTGATAATGCACAATGAGTTGAAAGGCTAAACCTGTAATCCTGGCTGAAGAGCCAAGTTCTGGTATCCTAAATTCAGTAGTTTCTTAAGAATAACTGCTGCAGCAGAGCACTGACCTATGCAAGGCTCTGCTTTGACAAAAGAGGAAAAAGAATTAAACTCCAAAATGAAACAGGATCAGCTTTAATTTCAAATTGTCAAATAATAAGTTATCGTTTATCAAATCATGTCTGAGAATTCAGTCATCTTCTACATTCATGAGTATGTAAGGTGAAGTATGGGAAGACGGAGGTCCCATACTTTGAAATGAAATATCTTGAGAGAAGGGGAATATGCAGGCTAGCTCCTAGCATGTATTAATACAGGGATACCTACGCAACAATGTGTTACCCTCAGCTACTCGTTATTAGAAGCCTTATATTCAAAGCTTGCTTGTGCATCAGCAATTTTGAACACAGACAACTGTCTGCACTGGTTTTTTTGTTTGTTTGTTTTTTGGTTTTTGGTTAGGTCTTACTTTCAGTGTATTAGAAAAATAAAATCTAGTGAAGGGAAACAAAAATATCTTAATCAAACAAGATAAAATACTTATTTGATAGAAGTAGAAATAAATTGTACACGCACACACACAAAAAAAATAAATAAAACAGAGGATATGAATACTAAAGAATAAAAAACAAACTAACAAGGATAGAAAAGTGATGAAGAGAAAGAATGCAGAGGATCCTAAAATCAAGAAAAATTGAAAAAGCTTTTCTAGACTTTTAGACAAATTGCCTGCTTTATGCAGTATAAAATGAAAGCTGTCAGCATGTAATATTAAAAAGCAAAAGGATTTTTGCTCTTTAGTTAGAGAAGTCAGAACAGAAATTATTTCAAACCTTAAAATAATTGCAAAAAGTAATCTGTACTGATAAAATGAGGAAGGAGTTAATCCATTTTAGTTCTTCACTAAAGAACTGTAAGGTAATCCAGTGACAGCAGAGACATTGACAAACAAGTGAAGACATAATAATGGAAGACTACTTTATCTTGGAGATAAGCATACAAAAACTTTGAATAGCTAGAAGCTGAAGCTGGGAAATTAATTATAGAAACAGTATTTACATTTTAATTAGAATGTGTAGTTGCTAAGTCTGTTTGCCGATGTTTGCTCTTAATTCTTCAACAGTACATCTCTTCAGAACTGAGAAAGATTGTGTTTCAAAAAGGAATTAATTTAGGTCTAATGATGGGTGTTATGCAAGAAGTTGGTTTGAATGACCAAGTTACTTCTGGCTTTGCAGTATCTAATGTAATTTGTTGGTTGAAGTACATATCATGGCATATATTCTGTATGCCATGATACATCTGGTTTCTGCCAAGACCAAGGACATGGTTATATACTGTGTGACAGCTAAAACAAAAGAAAGCATTAAAACGATATAAAGAGCAGGTGTCAAGTGAGTGGGGCCAGGCTCTTTTCGGTGGTGCTCAGTGACAGGACAAGGGACAATGGGCACAAACTGGAACAGAGGAAATCCCATACTAACATGAGAAAAAATGTCTTTATTTGGAAGGTGGCAGAACACTGGAACAAGCTGCTCAGAGAGGCTGTAGAGTCTCCTTCTCTAGAGATACTCAAAACTGCCTGGATGCTTTAACCTATTGAAGAGAACCTGCTTTAACAGAGGGATTGGACTAGTTTAGGCATGTTTGAATGGTGGCCTTTGGCCACACGCAGCCCAGCACAGGTCGCAGTGTGGCTGTCCCCACCCCACACCATCATGGCGGCGGCTCTTCCTGCAAAGCAGCCCAGCCCCTCAGCACCAACCGAACAGCAGTGCCCTGTGAACCCCATCCGGGCTGAAACCAGGGCATGGGGAGCACGCAGTGCAGTGCTAACTCAAGTTATGGCAAACATCTTGAAAGATTTGATGACCTGGGCCTGTTAAGAAAGCTACAACTACAATAATAAGATAAGATAGACTAACTCCACACATATTCAGTTTTTGTGCTAAGGAAATAGCTAGATTATGTACTAGTTTTCAAAGGAAGAAAATGTTGGAATGACATTGAGTCGATAATAATTGCCAAGGTACTCTGAGATACTGCAAGCTTTAGGAAACCTAGCTTTGGATGCCTCACTGCTGCAGCAATTAATCAACTCAGGTGCTATGAAATATGTTATAAAATATGTTTCAGTGTCAGTGGACTTAAGTGAGACGGAATTAGACTACAAAAGAACAACAGGAGTTCCTTAAAGCAATAAGAATTGGAGCACTGAAAATTTAGGACTTTGTATGGAGAATGTTACTGTGAAAGAAATGAGGAATTGTTTTAAATTATAATAACAAATCCTCTTGTTATAAAATACTGAGTTTTCTACTGAGTGTCTTCAATGGGAATTTTGTTCACAGGTCAATAATTTGGCTCTGTATTATGGTCTGCATTATACTTGGATTTATTATTGTTTTTCTTAGCTGAGAACCACATCCTGTTAAGACTGGAATATAAATAAA
>JACDJE010000499.1:190581-251956 GCA_016647715.1 Pavo muticus
TTCCCCTCAGTTATTCCAAGCTTGAACAGTAAAGGAGGTCAGAAAAGATGGAATTCTTCTCTAATTACATGTGGATTTTCAATACATATAGAATATGTACCATTCAATATACTACAAATTTTCTGGAGAAATCAACATTGTTTTTATTTAAAAAATCAAAAGTGTATTAAAGATGATACATATTTTTTTAATTATATAGATTGTGTTACATTAGATTTGAAAGGCTGTCTCTAAGAGAAGAGAAAGACACAAATAAAAATACACACTTTGTAAAATAAGTTTGGTAACAAGAAATAGATCCTATAATTCAGGAATCTGAGGAGAAACAGAAGCCACTTCAAATTAAACACATTAAAAATAAAGTTGACTTTAAAAAAGTGTTGAATATATTTAAGAGATTAATTTCACTCAGTATGAACAAATAAGAAAATCTCTTTGAGATCTTTGAGGAGATCCCTTGTATATAGTAAATAATCTGAATACTTAATTTCTATTTTTTTTTTTTTTCATGAAAGTCATGTTTGTCCTGGAAAAGAGAATGACTGCAGATAGTTACCTAATGGACGAAGAATGTGAGATTTTCAAATGACAGCTGCAACCAGCCACGGATCAAAAAGCATCTACAGTGTTCTTGCCTGAAAAGGCTCCATTTAATTTCTTGTACAGTTTGTGTTGAAATCTTTTCCTTACCTGGGAAGAGCTGACCTTTCAAGACAGACTGGAAAAAAATTAAAATGACATTAATGGAAAAGTGTTTTTACAGAGATCAGGCATTGTTTATTTCTGTGGCTCCATTCTGCTTTGACTCCAATGTTGAAGGTCCTAATTCTTTTAATTATAAATAAGGAAGAATAGTAGATGATGAGGGAAAATTTACAATAAAATGTCTTAGTTTTTTTTAAATGTAATTTTATAATAATAAATAATGTGTCTCAATCAACCTCCAAGGATCTGAGTTAAAAATTGATCCTCATGGGACTGACAGCAACTTTCTCGTTGACATCCTAAATGGGAGAATATTAAGAAAAAAATGAGAGAAAACATGTAGGGAGATGAAAGTTTGCTCAAGGCATTCTGTATTTTTAACTCCATTGCAGCACGGTGAAATTGGTGGGACCAGTGATTTTCTATACAGTCCAAATATGCATGGTGTGGACTTTATCATGGTTCCACAGAGAAAGTGGTGCATTTTTTGACAGTCTATTTAGCAGGTGTAATATTCCTACTGTTCTGTCTAGTTGGAGCAAAATGCAGGCTACAGAGCCCCTTCCTTGTGCTTTTTCTGTCTTTTAATTTCTCAGTGATTGTATCATAACTCTGCATCCTCAGTACCAACTTGAACGACTGTGAGACTTTGTGCTCTGCACACATTTAGCTGGTCAGGTTTATGCAGCAGGCAGGAACATTCCCTGCAGTAAATAACACAAAGAGAGACCACACAGGATGTATGCTTCAGTTCCCGGAAGTTTTGCAGTCCTAGAATGAATAAGTAGGTGCTAGTGTGCTAGTGAGGTTTCTTCATATTGTTCTATTATGTCTCACCAAGTTCTCTTCTTTTACAGGAATTTATATACTCCTTTCTTTTTTCTTTTTCCTTTTTTTTTTTTTTAACTAGCTGGAAAAGTATTTAGAATGGAACTATCGTTTTTCTCTTCACTTATATTTCACTAGTATAATCTGAGTTTAAAACACCTATTTGTTGTTTTCTTCAGATTCTGCTTTTTTTTTGAAAAAAGTAATAATTTTTATGTAACTATAGCGTGCTTATCTAATTTACCTGTACATTGTCTGGGAGACTGCAGCAGTCATAAAAAACTATCAGCTATTTAATGTAGGTTAGAAAACATTTTTGAAAAAAACAATAAAAATGCCTATGTGTACTTATTTAAGAAGGAACATTCCAAATTAAGTGCTGGGATTTACCTCTCTCTTAAGATACTTTCTAGTCCCATGCTTTTAGACTATGCCTTCATCTTATAGCTTCATCAGAATGCTTTTTGACCTTTTCTTTAACCACCGTAGCAAAGGGCAGATGAATATTTTAAATCATTCTTCAGTTCTCTATTCCTATATGAAAAGAGGAAATGAAAATTCTCGTATGTCTTTTTATAGTTGTACCTACCACATTTTTACTTTCCTCTTCACTAGGTACTTATTTTTTTTTACTAGCTTTCATAAATGTTAATTTTGAAGTGTTATCCACTTCGCTAGTTATGAAAATTAAGAGACTATACAGTTTGGTAAATTTAAGCCACATCTAAGAATATTGTGTGGTCAGTTTTTCAGAAGTTCCTAAACTGGTGCCCCTATGCAGCGTCAATTTACATGTCACAAAAATATGCAAGAAAGGAGAAAATGAGAACAGTAAAGGGATAGATCCATCTGAGTATGGACTGAAAAACCGTTAGGTTTAAAACTTATCATCTGTTTCTCAGTGTAACTGATTATTATATACTGGCCAAAGTGCTCTACAGAAGTGTTTAAGTGCGTAATGCCTACTGACTTTGATACAGGAAGTTATGTGCCTAAATTGGAGGATGAAATCAAATTCTCCACTGCCTTGCTTGGCAGTCAGTACTTTAATTTTCCATGAGAACAGTCTGAAGAGAATCCAAAAAAAGGTATTAGTTTTCAGAAGCAATAAAATGGCAATGAAAAATTAATTTACTTATCTGCATCTCTCCTTTTTTTCTATATCTTACAACTGCTGATTGTTAACCAACCTTGTTTATGCTCAATCCCTTAGCTACTAACCTGTATAGATAAAGGTTGCATGACTAAATAGGTACATCTCTATACCACTCTGTCCTACAACATATAGAAAATTTTGACTGGCTTGACTGGCTTTACTTCTGATATGCTACACCTACTCCCTGCCATGCTCATCAATACTCTGTCATTACATTAATATGTTTTCATGTCTGTATCGCTCATTATTATCTAGCTACGTTTGCCTCTTTTCTTTAGATTAGATTTAGTCTCTGAGCGTAGGGGTTGAGTGTTTTTTGTTCTGCTCACCAGCTAGCACAGTAGACTTATGGCTTCTAAAGTCTACAGTAATACAGAAAAATAGTGCTCATAACAGTGCTCATAACGGTCAGAGGCCCTTGGGGATGCTATAAGTGTTGTCAGAGATCATTCTTAAATCCAAAAGAAATGTATATATATGAGGGCTGCTCCTAAAATAATGCCTCCTATTTTATTATGTTGACTAAAGACATCAGAGGCCCACAAAGTTGGTGGTATGAGAAGGGAAGCTGGACCTTGCCACCAGTGTTTCAGTACATTTTGTTGCTATGAGACAGATGGCAGCAGTCTGACAAAATGGCATTTGACATGGAAGCGCATACGAAATAAAAGTTTGTCTCTGAATTCCTTCATGAGGAAAAATGGCACTTATTGACATCCATTGACACTTGCTAAATGTTTATGGAGACCGAACAGTGGATGTGAACACAATGAGGCAGTGGGTGGTGCATTTCAGCAGTGGCGACAAGGACAGTGACAGTGGGTCACCTACACTGGTGCAAGCTTTTGTCCAAGGCTGGCAGAAGTGCATAGCTAATGGTGGTGACTATGTTGAAAAATAATGTTTTATAGCTGAGAATTTGCTTTATCAATTACTCCTATTGTGTTCTTCATATTTTTGGTAGTTTCCATGGAAATAAATGGGAGGCATTACTTTTGGAGCAAACTGTGTATATTTCCCTCCCATACATCCTGTTACTGTGTCTAGATTATTTGTTCCATTTATAATCCATTTTACAGATATTCCTTAAAGATTTTGATTTATTCATTTATTAGTCACAAATGAACGTTTATATTGCTTGCCTGCAAAATAAGTTTGAAAGAACTTGACTGGAATTAGTATTATTCTTTCTATCAAAATGATAGTGGTGAAAGTAACTGTAAATGTCATTACATTGTCATTTCATGCAGAAACACATACACCCAGGCAACTATATGAAGATTTTTATGTAACCTAACTGACCTGTCATGTTTAACTTCCAGTGACCAGGATAATCTATTCCATTTTTTTTCCATCATTATCATTAAAACAGTAACTAGGCCAAATTCCCCTGGCTGCAAACTAAGCAAGCTTCTTGTTGTCTAACCTTGAAGAGCATGGATAATAATACATCAGTGTAATTTCCATAGCATTGAAAAAGCCAATAAATTCTGTTTTCATTTTTTCCCATCTTCAATTTTGAGATTAAACATGGCATTTCTTTATGAATCAAGTTGATACCACTTTTACTTCTTCTTAGTCCTCACTTTGGACACTTTCCATGAATGAACAAGCAAAATTATATTAAGTGGACCTCACATAAGGCCTTCACAAAACATTGATTTTCTATATCTTTAGTGTAAACTATAACAACAGAAGTATATGGTAGTGCAAAGAAGTGTTGGTGTTGATCCTATAGCTTAGGGTACTTGGGGCTACTCTTTGGCATCTTTCTTGAACCATGGTGCCCCAAACTGGTGTGTTCTTTAATTTGCAGACCTGCACAGTCCAGATTAAAGAAAAGAATTACTGCCCATTGCTGTTACTGAAGCACAAGTTTAAAATATTTTAATTAATATTTTAAATATTAATGCCTGGAAGACAGATCTATTTATGTGTGGTTCAGATCTGAACACAGACACTGCATATTCTCACAGAACAGAGAAAAATTAACCAAATTTGCTTTAACCTTTGTGAGCCAGATTTACTCTGAACTGCAATCATCCTATTCCATTTCTCAACATTAGCTTGTAAAGAGTCATCTGTCAGGTTAAATATATTTTATGTTTTACTCTAAAGAGTTCTTGTCTGGTGTAGCTTCAGGTCTACATCAAAGATGAATGACCTTATATATTTAAAACAATGCAAATAAATAATAAAACAGCATGGCCTTCCTCACAAAGTCATCCTGCTCTAAAAGAAGGCAGCAGTAGGCATTTTCTGCTTATAGTGCTTAGTGCTGGTTTCCCACTGGAAATCTGTCACTGCTGCAGTGTCCGGCAGTGTGTTCATCCTCACCCTCTCTAGCAACCTTCTATATGCCTGGGTTAGCTGTCTCAATCATGCAGAAGCATCTGGCAGGGTGAAGCTTATAGTAGCGGTAATCTGTAAAAGGCAGCTTGCTTCAGAATATGTGCAGTTGTCTTTCTGCTATTTTTAATCACTTTTGTTAGAAATACACTCATTCTGGGGCTTAGACAAAAATATAATTTCAGTTTCCTCATTGCAACTGAAAATATACTGGAACTCAAAATAAATAAATGCATGGATAGATGATCTTGCAGGTCTTTTCCACTACACACTCTTTGCCAGAGTTTGCCATACTCTCTTGCCAAAGAGTTTGCTCTTTGCCATATTTGCACAAGGCCTAATATTTTTAAACAAGAAAAGAACTGTATGTTTAGATTAGATATTAGGATGAAATTATTTACTTGGAGGATGGTAAGGCACTGGCATAGGCTGCCCAGACAAGCTGCGGATGCCCCATCCCTGGCAGCATTCAAGGCCAGCTGGATGGGGCCCTGGGCAGCCTGATCTAGTGAGAGATACACCATCTCACGGCAGGGGGTTGGAACTAGGTGATCTGTAAGGTCCTTTCCAATCCAAACTATACTTCGGTGTTAGAAGAAAAGCTAGAGAAGCCTGAAACCAACTCAATATTAAGTAGGTCCATCAAATCAAATTCTGAAGTGATGTTTAAACTTGCCTTAGATCACATAGTAAACAGTACACCTGAGCATGCCCTTACTTATTTCCTTATGCCCTGCGTTATTTCCAAAGCATAAAATATATATTACAGAGACTGCATATACTAGATATTTAAAACAATGAATCTGACCAAAAAATAATTACAAAAGAAAGATTTGTTTAATTGTAGTCCTCCTCCCCTCCTCTTATAACAGACTGAAAGGCCTCCAAGTTATATGTAATGTTTAATTTCCCACCCTCAGCTTAAACTTCTAGAAATTTAGTTCCCACTTACTTCTATTTAAGAGACCAAAGACTGTAGTATAGTTTAATTAAATGTAATATTATTGATGAAACAGCATCAAACTTGAAAGCAATGATAATTAGGCCAAGAAGTTATCTCAAGTGCAGTCATAAACCTATTCAGCAGGACATAATTTTCTTGAGCTACTGAAAATGTACATCAGTTTACTTGCTTCCTTTTTCACCTTTGAAGCTGTGAAAATGTCTCAATGCAATCTTTAAAGTGTTAATTTATCTCTGTTGCATATGCATGCAATACCATACGTACACACATATGCATTGTAGGCTTTTTTCTATATTATTTTTTATTTTCCTTTACCAGATTGTGCACTATATAAGAGGGAATACAATCCTCCCAGTCATCTTATGTTTAATTCAGTGGCTCTGCAAGCAGTAACACGTCTTTACCAATTTGTAGTTTCAGAATATCCTGATCTTTACAGAGGAAAAAAAAAAAAAGGCATTAATGTTTTTTGGAGGGGGACATTGTTCATTTTCCTGTTCTTACTACAATGTAAAAAAACTTGAAAAGGGAAAAAGTTTTGGTATCATCAGTTTCATATCTATCCTGCCCCAAATTATCTTAAAACAATTGATTGTATCAACTTTCCCTTGTCTATCCGGCCACTTGCTTTCTGTATTTTCCCTTATTAAATTGTAAGCTTTTCAGTACAGCAGCTCTCTCCTATAATTATACACAGTATTAAATACAGTAACTCACTGGAACCTATGGAAGTTACTGGAATACTATACTTAATTTAGAAAAATTATTCAGTTGCTTTCTTGTCATCTGGCCTTCTCAGTCTTTTTACTGTATGTAATTAATCCTTGCTCCTTTTTTATTTTTTTGCTTTTTAATACTGATCAAAGCCAAATTTACGTGTCTCTTCTTGATGATGTGTTAATTCCCTTGAAGCTGGGATAGTGCGTAGGAGAGAAAGAGAGGAGGATGCAAAGTACATCCAGTCTCTATTTCTGGTTTTCTTTGCCAAAGCTAAGCAGGGGGCAGTGTCCTTTAATCCCACTCACAAAAAGCTATTCCGGTCAGGTAAATTACAGGCAGCATCTACTTTTTGTTTAATTTACCGGTGACGTTCTTACGCTTTCTCTANAAAAATTAAATTGCTTAGTTCCTTGGATGTGATTGTTAATCCATGCTGTGACACCCTATGGTTTATAATGAAAGGCTGTTAATGTCATTAACTTTTAGGGGTAAAATAATCCTTCATTTGCGTAGAAGAAAGAATATCAAGCAAGTAAAATTATTCCTGAGACATGGGTATTTGTTCATAAGCAGTTTTTTTACCATCATCTGTGACTGAAAAATATCACAGTTGCAGAATTTAAAGCTTGATGGTAAAGTAGAAAGATGATTTAATAAGAATATTTTCACACTGTATTTATTCTTCTCTAATTCAAATAACTGTTACTTTTATTTGCATCTTACATGATATTTTCAACAAGCTGTAATATGAGCACAATGACACTTCATAGATTTAAAATGTGTGCTTATTTTATCAAATATAGAAAATATTATTTATTCAAATATTCATCAATTTCCTTAGTCGTAATGATTTTAAGAATAAATTTAAGCTGGATAATGATTTGCTTATTAGATTTCTGGACACAACTTGATTGTTTTACAAAATAACAGAGATATAAATGCCTTTTAATTTTGCACATAAAGGCATTTAAATGATGAAAGGACATAAAAATCTTTAGAAATTTATATTAACTAGGGTATTTTAGAATAGAATATGGTAGAAATAAATTATAATCAACATAACACAATATTCTGTATAATCAAATTTAAAAAATTATGCAGGAATTGTCCTCAGTGATTCATCATCAGTTTAATTAGTCTATCAGAATAAATGTACTCACTCTTGAGAAATGGGACTAACTTTATGAGGTACTGCTACACAGGTAAACACTGTAGTGGAGCTTTCCCTACAGAAAATTACACAGTACAATAAAAAATCCAGAGAAAACATGGTCAAAAATAATTTTTATTAAATTCTGCTTGATAAGTTAATTTTATTCCAAATTTCTAAAGCAAGATCCTTACAAGTCTTCTAAAATTCCCAATAGCCGAACTCACATTGTAATGTAGGAAACTGCTTTCAAAGTTCTGACACGGGAGCACTCTGCAGTGTATTACTTAGTACTTCTCTGCTGTGTGTTACTTGAGATTTCTGTACACATAGCTTACACACATAGCTATATAAACTCAGATGAAAGAAAACACAGCAGCTTCCACTCACTGCTACCACATGAGTGTCCTAGAATAATTTATTGTCTTGTTATAGAATGGATCTTAAAGATCTTAAAGTTCCAATCCCACTGCTGTGGACAGGGTTGCCACCCACTAGATCAGTCTGCCCAGGGTCTCATCCAACCTGGTCTTGAATGCTACGGTGATGGGGCATCCACAGCTTCTCTGGACATCCTGTTCCTGTGCCTCACCACCCACTGTGTGAAGAATTCATTCTTAACATCTAATCTAAAGCTTCTCTCTTTTAGTTCAAAACCATTCCCCCTCCTCCTCTCACTACCTGGCCATGTAAAAAGTCAGTTTCCCCATGTTTATAAGGCCCCTTTAGGTACTAGAATGCTGCAGGGAGAAGAGTTGCTCCAGCCCACTGATCATTTTTGCAGTTCTCCTCTGGATCCACTCCAAAAGCTTCACATCTTGTGCTGGGGGCTACAGGCCTAAGAGTATTCCCCTTCGTCTTGCATGTGTCTTAACATAGCTTCCACGAGGATCTGCTCCATGATCATCCCAGACGCAGATATGAGGCTTACTGGCCTGTTGTTTCCTCGATTTTCATTCCCTTTCTCCTTTCTTAAAACTGGGAGTAATGTTTCCCTTTTTCCATTCACTGGGGATTTTACTCAACAGCAGTAACTCATCAAACATGATGGAGAGTAGCTTGGCAACCACATCATCCTTCAGGACTCTGGGATCCGTGTTGTCTGGCTCCATAGACTTGTAGGTGTCCCTGATGGTAGGGATTTTACTTCCCCAACAGCTGCCTAGAGGTGTAAAATTCTTCATTCTCCTTCCTCCCTATAGCACAATCTGAACCTCTGTTCTTACATAATGCCTGTTTTCAGATCAAACCATGATGAACTCAGCAACTCAGCGATGCGCTCATCACTCTCAATCTATCTTTTCAGTTTTTTTAGTTGGTGGGGTACTTAAATGCAGTTTAGAAAGCCTAATGCTGAAAAGGAAGGGGAGGGAAGAAATTACTTTCTTGATCTGTTAATAAGATAATATTTTCTTGATCACTGCTGACACTGACTTTTTTGTGCTCTGTTAGCACTTCAGAATAGTCATATTTTAGGTGTTTAGGTGTTTGTGATCATAATACTAGTGTTACCTTTTGGGATTTCTTACGTATTATTCTAAAAAGATAAATCACCTTTTGGAGAGCCTCTTTAGAAGTCCTTATTTAAATTTTGAATTTGTGAGATCAGTGTGAAATTACATACTGAAAATCAGGTGGACATCTAAAATATGGGAGATTCTGTTCCATACATGTATTTTTACTCCATTAAAATTTGAGGATAATAAGAAGTATTCAATTTAACCAGAACTGTTGAAATCACTGGCTTATGGAAGAGGATTCAATTTCATGCTCTTCCTGTTAGTCAAAATTCATTTTGATACTAATTGCAATAAAAATATCTTTTCATGACTAGCAGAGTACACTGAAAACACATTTTTGTATCAAAGTAGTAGTTTTCTACCCTTATTATTTTAAATAATAGGAGTACCTTGTATGTTTTTACCATCATTGTGGACCTCAGCTTCTTTCTCTTTGAAAAGTTAGTTCAAACATTTGCATCACTAAATGCATTGACTTCAAAGCTGCATGTTTTAACTGAAGTAAATTTCTTGAAAAAGATCAACCTCTGTAGCTTGCTAACTTCTGGCTTCAGCATATTTCCTGCAAATCCAATGACAAATTTGACTGGTTTGTGGTGCAGAATGGTAGACTGATCTCCATTAAAACTTTAGGAGGTCAGTAGAAATTTATGTTTTCAAAACTCACAGGTGTGTATATTTTACAGTATTAAGTGTTTCACTTACAGTTAAATATTTGACAATGGGCTTATGAGCATTTTGTGAATAGGATAATGACTCAAGATACAAGATGGAATTATGTTGTAAGGGTTGTAAGTATACAGATGTTATATAGTATACAGAGAAGTTAGGCTGGTAAGATTACCGCGTTGGAAAAGATAATCAGATACAAATGAAAGGTACTCACTGATATTGTAGGCTCACAAAAACTCCACAAGGAGTGATCTCCAGGAAGAGATCCTTCCTCAGTGGCAGTCAGCCCTTAAATGGGATCTAGGAGAGATGGAGCCTTCGGTCACACAGGTGAATTGCCTTCACCTGTGCTGCTGCGGCTGACTCAGTGCTTGCCTCAGGTGGTTAATCAGAGGTTCAGACCGTGATTCAACAGTTCCCATACATACAGTTCTCCCATGTGCAGTGAGATTTTTCAGTATGTGAAATGTCTACTTAGCTAGCTATTGTGAAGATCCCACTGCTACCTCTGAATATTCTCTGTTTAATATGAAGACATTATTGTTGAGAAGAGTAATATTTTTTTTAAATTGTCAGTGAAATCACAAGCACAGAGAGTATGACTCACAAGGCATTAACTGATCTTGTGTGAGAGAAAAAAGCAAAGCCCATGCTCTCTAACCCTTTCTGGTCTTCCTTCGCTCATTCTTATAGTACATGTGCCTTTGTTCAGCAGCACAGTTTGATTAATATAGATTAGAGAAGTGCCTCAAAAAATGAATATCTAGCGTTTGTTTTAAAAGATTTGATTTGTCACAGTGTTATGCAAGACCCACTCTTCCTTCTTGATTAGTGGCAGGAGAGCACCAGGCTTGTTCAACCCCTGAAGCAAATGAATTGTAAGGCTTGTTTTACAAGTGGCTTTGGCAGTATGTCTTCACCCCAGGCAGCAGTCTCCTGACCTGCAGATGAGCTCACAGCGATGTGTCAGGGCTGAGGGCAGCTGAGACTGGGGCATGAGTGTGGGAGGCAGCACCTCCCTCTCCATTTCTTAATGGCTTTGAAAGGTTTTGAAAACATGATGTTTACTGCCTGCTTGTAATTTCTGCTCTAACTGCTGAAGCCAAAAATTTATGCAGATATTATTACAACTGGGAGCAGTCAAACCATGATTTCTCTGGGGGCTGGGTAATGCTATCCATTTCTGAGTCCATTGTTTTTGTTTTTTTTAATTCCGTGGCTTTGTGTTAATGACTCTAAATGGAACCCAAGCTCTTCTTCTTCTGGGACAAAACATTTGGGAACTGTTTATTTTGTTCCCAGTAAAAGGTTGTGAAATAATAACATGCAGGTGTGCTCCTCTAGCTCCAGAAAAATGATCGTCTTCTCCTGATAAGGTTGCTTCACCTCCTCTTCAGTGGCTCAGATGTATATAAATGGGCTATGAGGGAGCTTATAAGAAATGCAGCATGTTAAGACTACTGAGTTTCCTGCCACCCATCCAACTTTACTGCTTAGATTGTGTGGGGTTTTTCGTTTGGTTGGTTGGGTTTTTTTGTGTTTTTTTTTCTTTGTTTCAAATAACCAGCTGCTAAATTTTGTCTATATTTTTGGAGGAAAATTTTTATATCTGTGGTTATATCTAATGAATCACTCCATGGGGCTACAGGCAATTATGATAAAGACCTTTCTTCTTCAAAGCAAACAAGATAGCACTGTGCAATTGTGGAGCAGGATGAATAGTCTGAGTGTATTACAACTCTTAATAGAGTGTAATGCTTATAAGTAACCTATTAACAATTATTATGCTTTTGATTTGCCATATTCATGGCAAGATAAAGTTTTAATGAAAAGTCATAAATTGCAATTTGCAGTCTTACTAACAAGAATGAATTATGAATTTGTAATATTGTTGAACTTTTAGTGTTAGAATGAATTATTTTTTTACATATGCTAGCAATAACTAAACCTTTTTTTATTTGCCCTTGATGTATACAGCATGCTAAGACACTGAGATAAGGAGAGGGGGAAGGAGGGAAGAGAGGTGGATGCGAGGCAAGAATGTTGTTTCCTTGGCAACAGACACAGTGTTGCTCAGGGCATAGGTGGCATCAGTCTTAAAGATCATTAAACAAAATGTATGTAGGAAAATGTGAAACAAATCATGTGTTTCTGTGGCATGGAAGATGTCAATCAACCAGTCCCCAGTTGCTCCAAACACATGCAAAAGGAAACTCCAGTTTAAGTATGGAGTTAAAAAAAAAAAAATAAGGTCAGAGAAAAGGTGTTTGTTAGAAATGAGTGAATTCCAGTAATCACTAGTGCTAATGTAACAAAGTTGGAGGAAGGAAAAATTTGGAGAGAGGAGACTCTCGCTGATGTCAGTGCCTGGCTATGTATGTTACAGAGGTTAATGGAATTTGGCTGATGCCAAATTTGACTCTGGAAATGCTGAAAAAATTTTGGAAGTTCTGCTTCTGTGGACATTCTTCTGGAGAGTAAGATGTCTGTGCTTTAATTTTCTGCAACATAACGGCAACCAGAGGTTGCATGGAATGAAAGCATAGATAATATACTCACATAGTTTGGGGTCTGTACTCTGTTCTGAATTGTATTAGTTACTGTTATGTTATATAGCTACACAAAACTCTTTGTGAACAAGGTCATTTTCCTCTGATACTATATTTTAGAAAAAAAACCATCTTCACTTATCTGGATACTGAATGAAACTTGAGGTGTGCACTTGCATTCTTAGTTTTGTCTGGAATAGGGAATAGCAGTGAACTTTTTCAGAAAAAAATACAAGGCAAAGGTGATAGATGTAGGTGCTGTGTCCAGTGCAGAGAAAATAATCAATACCCATACGGACTTTATATCTACATGAGTGTACTTTACTGTCTGTAGTGAGTCTGCCTCACTCTTACACAAATTGTCTTTTTCAGTTGCATCTTCCTGATGCTTCATTTGCATCCTACTGAGATCAGGAATGTTCCCCTTTTGGGCAAGCACAGACATGCTAGACCATTGGTTTCCAGCCAGTTGGCTTGTCTGAGCCTCACTGTTTGAACAGGAATTGTCTTGGACCACATACACAAGGTCAATCTGAAAGTAATGCCTCCTATTTATTTCCATGGAATCAGATGCAAAGGGCACAATAACACTATTTGACAGAGCAAATTCTCAGCTACAAAACACATTTGTTTTCAACATAGTCAGTACCATTAACTATGCATATTCACCAGTGGTGAACAAGAGTCTGCATGCTGCACTCCTAACAATCTGCAGTGGTGGAGGTGACCCACCGTCACTGTCACCACTGCTGAAATGCACTACCCACCACCACACTGTGCTCACATCCACTGTTTGGTCTCCGTAAATGTTCCCAAGCTTCAATGAATGACAGTGGGTGCCATTTTTTCCGCATGCATACGCCTTTGCTTCCTCCATGCTTCCATGTCAGACACCGTTCTGTCAGAGTGCCCCTCTGCTATCATCTGCCACACGGCAACAACATGTAACGGAATACCGGGGGGAAGGTTCAACCTCTACTGCCATGCCACCAACCTGTGCCTCTGATGTCATGGACCAACGTAATAAAGTAGGATACTTTTTGGTACTCTAAGTATTGGCACACAATAGAAAAAAGCTCTGCATGGCTTAGAGTATTCAACTTGATTTAATGGACACTTCTTTTTTATTTTATTTATTATGAAGTACCAAATATTAGCAACATGCTTTTCTTAGCCAGGTATATACTTCATACAGACAAAGAAAAGCACAAGAGAGTAAAGTGCTTTGCCCTAAGCTGTTCAGTCTTAATGCACAGAAACAAGAACTGTACCCAGAGTGCATGGATTTCAATCATAGGCAAGTCACACTGTAGAGGAGAACATAGGTCTCTTATTCTCAAAACAAAGTTTCAAGTTAAGTATTCAGGAAACAGAAGTTTTGATAATAGATATTTTCTTATCCAAATACTTTTTTGTTTGATTCTTATCTTTTCCCATTCTAATGAAATTTTTTAGTCTGTCATATTAAAGTGTTTGCATATTTCACAACCAAGAATAATGAAAATAATCAGCTTACTGTAGACCAGATAATCTCTCGAGATTTTATTTTTGATGGTTTTCTACTCAGAATTCAATTTACCAATTATTTTTTAAAACACTAACTGATCATCTTCTTGAAGCAGAAAAAAAAGCATCTTGCTGATTGAATTCAGTATTTCTAGGCATAAATGTGCATCTGTTTATATTCAGTGTGCTGTATAAAGATGCAACATTAATCAATCATTATCTTAACCTACAGATCAAATATACTATTAAAATTTTTCTTATATAAATGTAAGCAATGCATTTATGAGATACTTATAGAAAAATGTAATACTCTTAGAAAATATGTTATTAAAATATTTACAACTGTATTTTGCTAGTAATTATCATTACTCTGAGATATCAAGAGTGATAATCTTGAATGTCACAACTGAATTAATTAGGTAGAGTTACAACTGTGAATTTATTATTACTGCCAATCTCTTGCTATTCTACCGACATTTCCTCTAAATAAATTTACACTGTATAAAGCTGTGTGAATTCTGTATTCTATGAAATAAAGGAAATGCATCTTAGCAGAAAACTTCCTTATACTGCTGTTGAGAATAAATTTGGTGTATTATGAAGTCATGACAAATAGAATTTTAAATGTCTACTTGCAAGACTTAAAAAATTCATAGCAAATGAAAACAAAATGTGGTAAGCCACTGGAACTGAGGATCTTTTCTGTTTCTGCTATATCACAAAAAAGTATAGCAAGTGATATTGTAAAATTTTTAAGTGTGCATTATTTATTATCACAATCACAGTTATGAATGCTTATCAGGTTTTATGAATGAGGTTCCATAATACACTACTCTACAAGGTGCACACATTTCTAGAGTGACTAAGAGCTTGAATTCAGGATTAGCCAAAGATGGTAATATACGGATTACAGAGCTAATGTGTTAACCACATACCATAGCCTAAGATTTGGAAGTATTTGCCTGTGCAAACTGTTGTTGAGTAAAGAACTGCATTGTCTCTTGTAAGGAAATTCCAGCTTATCAGATGTTAAGATTAGGTCTCTTGTGCTAGGTAGCATGCATTATATCCTTGTTGGTTCAACTGCAGTTTATGGGAGGAGTGAAAATAGTACTGTTCATGTCTGTTACTTCTAGATGAGTACTTCCAGAGTTGCATGCTGTTGCTTGCCTCTTCTTAGGTGTGTTCTGTAGACGTACTGTCTCATCCCTTATGAGCAATGTAGTAGAAGACAGATACTCAAACTAAACTTCCTGGTCATCTCTCTATAAATATTATTGGGTAAAAGTATGTAGAGAATTATCAATAAATAAATCATAATAAGAAAAGATGGTCTCAGTGGAAGGAAACAATACCTATCATTGTCTGATCAGCTGTACCTTTCTGTGCATATTCTTTGCCTTTAGTCATTGTAAGGCAGTTTGTATTATCTCCATCATCTTTTACTCATGTCATCAGCCATTTTTTGTAACTTCTGTGAATAATGCAGCATTCTCATTGTCATAGGAACACTTGAAATCCATAATATACAATGCTTCACATTGTTTTGTTTTGTTTTGTTTTGTTTTGTTTTGCTTTGTTTTGTTTTGCTTTGAAGTTCAACTCTATCCAACTGCAAAGTAGATCACAAATGTAATACTGGTCATATCTTATTGCTTGAATACTCAGATTGTTTTGGAGAAAGTATTAGGTAATCTTAAGAGCTAATAGATCAGTCAGTCAGCTACCTGTAATTTTTTTCCAGATATATATATTTCAAATAAATGTTTAAAAACTATTGTAATTATGAAAATCTCTCTTTAAATATTAGGGAGACCACGAGGAAAAGAACTGCAGTAGCAAAGAGAACAGAGCAAGAGTGGGTAGAAGGCAGTTCAGTACTATAGCTTCTCTGAGAACCTTTGAAAAATATCTTCATTTTTGTTCCAGATTATGTTATTTAGAAACTTGCGTAAAACTCAAATGAGGGCGTATTAAGGTGTTCTCATAGCTGGGGATCATAAACATATTTGTAGATGTGATGTATTCAGGAGGTAAAAACTCATATCTGCTTTATCTTACCTGGAAGCAATAGGAAGTTGCTTTGTAAAACCCACAGCCTGATCTCTCTGACAGCAGAGCTGTTGTAGGAAGCAATATAAGCAGATGCATCCAGAAGTGAAGCTCTTGGTCACTCTGCATGGTAATATGGTTCAGGCTGGAGATGCATCACCAGCAAAGCAAACTGCTGCTGCATGTAAGGACAGAAACCTTCTTCCTCTGTTCTTCTGGTTGTACTACTCTGAAGAGAGGGCCAGAACCTCCAGGAAGGCTGGTTGCTCCTCAAGAAGGAAATCTTAAAGGCGCAGGAGTAGGCTGTCCCCCTGTGGCTGTCCCTTGCTGGCTGCAAGATGAGCCAGCAAGGAAGAAGACCCGCATGGATGAACAGGGAGCCTTTCCTCAGGCTTCAGGGANAGGAGAGAATTTACATACTGTGGAAGAAGGGACGGGCAACTCGGGGAGAGTACAAAGAAATTGTTAGGATGTGCAGGGAGAAAATTAGAAAGGCAAAAGCCCAGCTTGAGCTCAATTTGCCCATTGGGGTAAAAGAGAACAAAAAACTTTTTTACAAATATATTAACAGTTAGAGGAAGGCTAAGGAGAACCCATTCCTTACTGGATGCAGCGGGGAACATGACCACTGAGGATAACAAACAGGCTGAGGCTCTATATGCCTTTTTTACATTTGTCTTTAAAAGTCAGACCAGTTATCCTCAGGGTACTTTACCCCCTGACCTGGAAGTCTGGGATGGGGAGCAGAATAAACTCCCCATGATTGAGGTTGAAACAGTTAGAGACGTGCTATTCCACCTGGACTGCCTTAATTCTATGGAGCCAGATGGGATGCATCCCAGGGTGCAAAGGGAGCTGGCGGAGCTGATAGTCAAACCACTTTGCATCATCTATCAGCGCTCCTGGCCAACCAGAGAGGTCCCAGAGGGCTAGAGGTTTGCCAGTGTGACTCCCATCTGCAAGAAGGATTGTAAGGAGGATTCAGGGGAACTACAGGCCTGTCAGCCTGACCTCGGTGCTGGGGAAGGGGACAACGAAGGGATCAGGCCTAGCCAGCATGGGTTCATGAAAGGCAGGTCATGTTCAACCAATCTGTTCTCCTTCTGTGACCGAGTGACCCAACTGCTGGATGAGGGAAAGGCTGTTGACATAGTCTACCTAGTCTTTAGCAAAGTCTTTGACACTGTCTCACACAGTATTCTCCTGGAGAAGCTGGCAGCCTGTGGCTTGGACATGTACACTCTTTGCTGGGTAAAGAATTGGATGGATGGCTGGGCCCAGGGAGTGGTGCTGAACTAAATCCAGCAGGCAATTGGTCACGAGTGCTGTTCCCCAGGTTTCGGTACTGGGGCTTGTCCTGTTCAATGTCTTTATTGATGATCTGGATGATGGCATTGAGTGCCCCCTCAGTAAGCTTGCAGATGACACCAAGTTGGCATGAGATGTTGATCTGCCTGGGGGTAGGAAGGGATCTGGATGGTCTGGACAGGCTGGATAGCTGGGCTGAGGCCAGTGGAATGTAGTTCAAGAAGACCAAGTGCTGGATCCTGCTCTTTGGCCACAACAATCACAAGCAACGCTAAAGGCTTGGGGCAGAGTGGCTGGAAGACTGCGTAGAGGAAACAAACCTGGGGATATTGGTCAGTGCTTGGCTGAACATGAGCTAGCAGTGTGCCCAGGTGGCCAAGAAGGCCAGTGGCATCCTGGCTTGTATCAGAAATAGCGTTGCCAGCAGGAGCAGGGAAGTGATCATCCCCCTGTATTTAGCTCTGGTGAGCTTCGCTTTCAGTACTGTGTTCAGTTTTGGTGTTCTCACTACAGGAAGACATGGAGGCCTTGGAGAATGTTCAGAGAAGGGCAGTGAACCTGGTGAGGGGTCTGGAGCACAAGCCTTATGAGGAGTGGCTGATGGAACTGTTGAGTCTGGAAAGGAGGCTGAGGGGAGACATTAAAGCTATCTACAACAACCTGAAGGGAGGTTGCAGTGAGATGGGGGTTGGCCTCTTCTTCTATATAGTTAAGGATAGGACTAGAGGGAATGGCCTCAAGTTGCACCAGGGGAGATTCAGGTTGGATATTAGGAAAAACTTCAAAGGAGTGGACAGGCACTGGAACAGGCTGCCCAAGGAGGTGGTGGAATCACTGACCCTGGAGGATTTCAGGGAATGTTTATATGTTGTACTGAGGGATGTGGTTTTATGGGAAGTATTGGAGATAGGTGGACAGTTGGACTGGATGATCTTGGACGTCTTTTCCAACCTTGGTGACTCTGTTATTCTGTGGTTCTGTTTGTTGCTCTTTGCATCTCTTGATGGGAAAACTGTCTGGTACTTCTCCTTTCTTGGGCAATACAGGTATATGATGTTCATTTATTTATTTTTCAGCATGCTATTTGCTTTCAATAACCACTGAAGTAAGTCTTTGTGTTGAGGGGCTCAGTAACACTCATATATTCTTTTTCTCCAGCTTCTTCCTGGAAACAGTAACCTCTCTTAGGAAGACAGGAATACTTTGCTGAGTGATTGAGTAGGTAGAGGAAATGAGCAGCTGAGCAATAGGAAAAGCCACAGTCATTAGCTAAGTGTGTACATGTATAAGTTCAAAATGTTTAAGTAATCATTCCCACATGGACAACTATGAATGCAATGATTTTATGCAAAAGTAAGGAAAGAAAAATATGTGGAAGTGTGGGTGAGAAGGAAAGAGGAAAGGAAACAATTTTAGGTGGCAGAAATATCATGGGAGAGAGCAGTTAACATTTTTTTCACAAGATGAGAGAAGACAAATAAAACAGACCATGAATGTCTTCTATACTGTCAGTTCCTCTAGCTGTCAGTCCTATATTGTCCCAAACTTAGACAGAGGCAAGGTCTGTTGCATACCTTTGGACTTTGAGACTCATTATTTACAGAGTAGGCATCTTTGATCTCTTTCTCTTAGGAGAAAAATAAGAAAGAAAAGAGTAGGAGAACTATTGCTCTCTGTGTGGTGGCAGTGCCATATAGCAATCAGAGATTTCAAATATTCATTAGGCAAGTATTTTTATTCTGTAATCTAGTGAGGAGGAAATTATGCTTCTTCATTTGGCATTAAAGTTTTCTACAAAAAAGATTGAGAGGATTGACTGTGTTTAGTGGGAGGAAATTGAAATTGCTCCAGATTTCTTCTTGTCCTTACAATTCTTCCTCCAGCTGTGGCTTTAATTAGGAGCTCTGCGACAACAGCATCAGAAGTCTATCCATCAGTGCCAAGCTTCTAGCATTGCAAATGTGTAGTGGTCTTGTAGCTAAAGAAAATTGATTTATAAAGATGGAACTTCCTTTAAAGTTGTGTCTAATTTGGACTTCATGAAGATGTCCATTGTGATACTTAGCACTCTCTACTCCTTATAAATTTATTGCCTTTACTGAATTGCAAAACTGTCTTATGATTTATAATGAAGCAGGATATGTTTAACAGTACATATGTGTTTGGAGTATGCATTTGTAGGTTAATTTCTTAGTTTGGAGACATTTGCTCAGAGAGCATCTGGGCTGCAATATGCACACGAAAATGATAGCAATAAAGAAGCTGTTAGTTTTAAGCACAGGAAACATTATTTAGTCCTGTTGTGGAAGGGAGTAGAGTAAAGCCTACCATTTATGAATTAATGCACGATGGAGGAATAAACAATGCTCTGGCTTTCTCATTTTTGTTCTGCTAGAAAACTATAGTATTATAACTACAGAGTTAGAATCATGGGATGATAAAATTATTTGGCTTGCAAGGGTTCTCTGGAAGCTCTCCTGTCCAGTCCCTTGCTGAAAGCAGGGCTAACATCAGTTTGACCAAGGTGTCTATGACCTTTATCAGTAGAGCATTAAGTATCTCCAAGAGTGGAGATTCTCCAACAGCTTTGGGCAGCTTGTTTCCATTCTTAATCATCATCATTGTGAAGACTTTCTGAAAATGCTTTTTGTCCATTCTCAGTGAATATCTGAAAAGAGCCTAACTGTACCTCTCTACATCCTTCCTGCAAGTAGTTGAATGCAATAATTATATCTCTTTCCTTTTATCCTATCTTTTTCTATTCTATTCAAACTCATTTCCTTTAAGTCTCTGTAGTCCGTGCTCCAGGTCCTCAACAGTCATAGAGTCAGCCCTCCACTGGACTCCTACCACTACTCTATTTTTATTGGAAAAGCCACGTCTCCTCCATGAATGATTCGAAGTCTCTCAAATATAAACCAGTATGATAACCAAGCTACCATACTGAGAAGTGGGCAGACCCACTGAGAAGGAGAATATATTGAGTTGGGCTTGATTCTGCCTAATAAAATTACACAGCATGGATTTGCAACTTTTTCCTGATATTAGGGCAGCTAGCAGAAGCAGTGACACCGCACAACAACCAGGAGCGTCTGAATTGTTGCTGATATGGCGGGAAGAGTGAAAGTCCATGAGCTGTGTTCAACCCACAAACCTGCTTCTTCTTGTCAGAAACTGGTAGCTTTGGAAAGTCGGGCTATGTAAAATCACAAATGTTCTAGCTTTACACATAATGGCTATTTCCTCTTTAGCTAAAGGGGAATGAGAACATTATTAAAACTATATCATTTATCCTAAAATCTATTCTGATTATACGCTGCGTGGCATCCACTTATATTTCTGAGAGCTGTGTTGCAGCTAAATTAAGTATGAAGGCAGAAAGAGATAGATAATGCTCTTTTAGGATAGTGTACAGGGATGTTTCTCTTGTTTTAGTTCTCTGGACTTGAGGAAACATCTAAAACTTGGAGGAGCTATGCTCTGCAATAGTGATGCATGCATTACAATGGTGTCTTAATATGCTAAAACAGAAAAAGAACTTGAAGATTTTTTGCTAACTGCTGAATTTTCTTTTTCCATAATATGAAAATAGTCCTCATGGAATTTGTCACAGGTGTTTTCTTATTTTTGCTATCCCCTAAGGGCTACAAAATAGCTATCATGAAAGCAACAGAGGTGTTTAGAAATCTGTTTTAAAAAGAATTATTTAATCTACAGATGTAAAACATGAAAATGTTGGTAGTCAGCTTCTCCTGATTATAAATATTAATAGTTTCCATGTACTGAGGGTTTTAATAAATAATACTCAGTTCTTTAGCTGGTTAAGATCTTTTTAAATCTGTTTCTGCTCAAAACTGTACTTAATATTTTCACTCCTTTTTTTTATTTTTATTTTTATTTTTTTTACTTAAAAATGCTATCCAGAATTAGAGTTGCAAAAGCTCTGAGTTAAATCTAATTAAAGGCTCTTTATCATAATTTTGTTAGAGTTGTACTTTTAATTTTCCATTTCTAAATCATTAGGCGAAACTATTTACAATAGAAAAGACTGTGGTATTTTTAATAGTAGATACCTAAGGTATTTATAAGAATGTGTCACACACACACAATTTCTACCACTGACTTTTGCAGGATGAATAAATATGGTGAAATAACAATACAAAGTACATATTAGTCTGTTGTCAAGCTATTATAAAAATGAGCTGGTGCACATACTGCATTGCTTTCTTCTCAGCTTTTGATGTATCTCTTGTGTGGCAGTTTATTTATTTAGAGTAGTAACTGCCATGATTCATGCTAGTTATCTGATGGATGGGATTTTAGCAAGGTTGTTTAGAGTGATTTTTCCCTTGAGGGCTGCCAAGTAACTCTGCTCTGGTATTGAGTTCTGTATCTGCCGTTTATTAACATCTGGGTTGGTATGTGCTTTGTGTCTCATCAGATGTGTCTAGTTAAGTACCAAAATACTAGGAGGAGACAAGCAGCAAAGCCTGGGAAAATGTTAAGCTATTCAAAAAAGAGGTGATTTTGTGGTTTGGTTTTTTTGTTTGTTTGTTTCTGAGAAAGAGATCATCAAAAGCTGCCAGAAAAATGGTGAATACAAATATCTTTTTCTTCAATATCTTTATTGATGACCTGGATGAGGGCATTGAGTGCACCTTCAGTAAGTTTGCAGATGACACCAAGTTAGCTGGAAGTGTCAATCTGCCTGGGGGTAATGAGGCCCTACAGAGGGATCTGGACAGGCTAAATAGATGGGCTGAAGCCAATGGGATGAGGTTCAACAAGACCAAATGCCGGGTCCTGCACTTTGACCACAACAACCCCAGGCAACGCTACAGGCTTGGGGCAGAGTAGCTGGAAGACTGTGTAGAGGAAATGGACCTGGGGGTATTGACTGATGCTCAGCTGAACATGAGCCAGCAGTGTGCCCAGGTGGCCAAGAAGGCCAATGGCATCCTGGCTTACATCAGAAACTGTGTTGCCAGCAGGAACAGGGAAGTAATTGTCCCCCTGTACTCAGCACTGGTGAGGCTGCACCTCGAGTACTGTGTCCAGTTTTGGGCCCCTCACTGCAAGAAAGACATTGAGGCCCTGGAGCGTGTTCAAAGAAGGGCAACAAAGCTGGTGAGGGGTCTGGAGCACAGGCCTTATAAGGAGCGGCTGAAGGAGCTGGGATTGTTCAGTCTGGAAAAGAGGAGGCTCAGGGGAGACCTTATTGCTCTCTATGACTACCTGAAGGGAGGTTGTAGTGAGCTGGGGGTCTTCTCTTGTGTAACTTGTGGGAATAGCTTCAAGCTGTGCCAGGGGAGATTCAGGCTGGACGTTAGGAAATACTACTACTCTGAAAGAGTGGTCGGGCACTGGAATGGGCTCCCCGGGGAGGTGGTGGAGTCACCAACCCTGGAGGTGTTCAAGGAACGTTTGGATGCTGTGTTGAGGGACTTGGTCTAGTGAGAACTGTTGGTGGTGGGTGGATGGTTGGACTGGGTGATCTTGTGGTTCTTTTCCAACCTTGGTGATTCTATGATTCTATGAAAAGTATTGAGAAGTGTTTTACAATAACAGTGACTCCTAACATGTGTCAGAATGCAGTTCTGTAGCCTTGTATTCCTCCTGAGGCTCTTTATTGTCACTTTTGAAATGAGCATCCAGTCATCCATTAGTCATTTTTCACAGTATTTCTGCTGAAAGTGTAATATATTGCAAATTCACCAGTGCTGGAAAATAGGGATTTATTCTGTGGCTTTAAGTTTTCAGGTTGTTTGTTTTTTATTTGTCTTGATGGATGGGTTTTTCAGTGTGTGGGGTATTTAGGCCAGGAACCTCCTTACGTATGTAATGAGTATCTGTTCTTAAACCGCTGAAGAAGATATTTAAAACATTAGTTCTTTATTGTCAGTGTGGTTTTGATAAAGTATTCACAAGAAACGCTATCCTGAGTATTGGTAGATCAAGCAGAACAATCTTATTTCTTCTTACATGGCTCCTTCTAACATTCACTATATATATATTCACTATATATAGTGATAATGATAATCTTTTTCTATTGTCCCAGTTTATGGCACAGGCTTTGTTTAAGGAATTAAAGGGCAAAGGAATTTTCAACATTAAAATGCCCACAATACTTAAATATTTAGTCTATTTGAAATTTGTTCTATTAATATATGTCGTGGTTAAAATACTTCATATTTTGTGGAGATTTAAGAATTTACATTTCACTCAAGTATGTTTTTATTATTAGTGAATATATTGATATTCAATAATATTAAACTAAAACTAATTTTAAACTAAACTACAC
This sequence comes from Pavo muticus, assembly GCA_016647715.1. NCBI lineage: Eukaryota > Metazoa > Chordata > Aves > Galliformes > Phasianidae > Pavo > Pavo muticus. Next base: position 214,362 of record JACDJE010000499.1, read on the forward strand.
AAAAATACGTGGCAGCATTTAATTTTGTAGTTCATAATTATACATATTATCAAATAGATTTTACAGAAGCTGGCAAATGCAATCCATGTGCCAAGTAGTAAGTATTCTAATTGACATGTTAACGAACAGTGTCTGTAAGAGAGAAGACTCTTAAGAAAATTTGGAAATAATTTTGGATATCAAAGAAATAGAAAATCTTTTTTGTGTATTTTTTGTGCTGAGTTTCATGATCAGTGACACGGGAAATTTGGCATTTATACCTAAAGTGATAATACCTATTTTCTTAGTGTATTTTCTAGTACTTGTATGTGCTAATGACATAAGTTGTGAAATTTAAATTTTCATGTTCTAATAATTCCTTTTTTTGTTTGTTTTTGTTTGTTTGTTTGTTTGTTTTCTAGGTAAGTACTCTCTGTATTCTTCAATAAACTGACAGAAAATGTACCGTTCCTCTCTACCTTCTTGAAGTACAACAAAAGAGGTAAAAACAAGCAAAAAAAATTGAAAGCCATTTGGTAAGAATTCTATTTATTTGGATATCTACTTTACTTTTGGGGACTAGTTTCTGTAGAATTGGTGAGAGGAGGGAAACTGATTATTACAAGTGATCGTGAAATGCACCCTGCACTTGCTGACTGTCGAAGTGGATTTCAGGCAACAGCAACTCATCCCCACAGTCCAGAATCATGTCATTAATGCAGAAGTATTTTGTTTCTTCAAAGGTTGAATTGACCGTTGTCAGAGAGCTTTGATGGCAGAAATCTCTGCGTAACAGCAAAGCATATCAAAAATGGCCATAATTTTCCTTTTGGAGAAATGGTTACTTAAGGTATCTGGAAGTATCTGGATCTCATTATTAATTACAATTTGATCGTGTTTCCTTGAATAGAAACAATCCAGGAATAAAAGTAAATAGTGGCAGAGGCAGCACAATGCAGCTAGCTATGGTTCTCTGCAGGTTTTCACACAGCTATTAGATGTACAACTTCAGATAAAACAGATGGCTTTCTGAGCTTCACCAAAGTGCAGCTGTAGAGTGCTCAGTTTAAGTTCTTTATGACATTAATGATAGCTTCCTTTGCACTCTTAGTCACAAGAATTCAGGGCGCACCTTTAGTTGGCTAGGACAGATTGCTGATAGTTCAAAGGCTAAAGAAAGAAAAAAAGAGAGGAAGAAGGAAAATGATGCAAATGAAGGTTTTGCAAAAGGAACAAGAATTGCACACAAAGGTGGTTTTCCAGGCCTTACTGAGGATGCTGGAAGTGGTGGTGTCACATGGTGAGGTCCTATGAGGTGATTTCAGGACTCTGCAAATGTGAGCTTTGTTACAGATAATTACAGATGTTCTGGCCACAAGGATGATAAAGGGCCTGGAGCATCTCCAGTATGAGGAAATGCTGAGTAACCTGGGTTTGTTCAACCTGGGGAAAAAAAGACTGAGAGGGAATCTGATAAATGTTTATAAATATCTAAAGGGAGATGGGAGGCAAATGGATGCTCTTCTCAGTGACGAGTAGTTACAGAACAAGGAGTAATGGCCTAGAACTTGAACCTAGGATGCTCTGTACTAACATATGGAAAAACTTCTTTACCAGAGCACTGGAATGGGTTGCCGAGAGAGGTTGTGGAGTCTCCTTCTGTGGAGATATTCAGGAGCCATCTAGACACCTGCCTGTGAGACCTATTGTGGGGTACCTGCTTTAGCAGGGGCGTTGGACTTAATGATCTCCTGAGGTCCCTTCCAACCCCTATGATTCTGTAATTCTGTGATTCTGGATGTGATAGTGAAGGCTACTGTGTTGGCAGTGATGTCTCTCTTCCATCTACCTGTACTTTCCACTATCTGTGTCAAACTGTAGATTCTCGAAGAGTTCTACTTGTTTAGGTATCTATACAAGTTGTTGTTTTTTTGTTTTTTTTTTTTTTGCAGTACTGAAGATCTTTGATATAGCAGCCATTAAAGCTGCTATAGAACATAACTGACAAATAATCATTAACATTAATCCTATATAAATCCTGCCTACCTTAAATTTCTGTATGCTTGGATTCATTGGCATATAGAGGCACAGGGACACACATACTGTGCTCATGCAGGCCAACCATATCCTGGGCTGCATCAAAAGAAGTGTGACCAGTAGATTGAAGGAGGTGATCCTGCCCCTCTGCTCTGCGCTGGTGAGGCCTCATTTGAAGTGCTGTGTCCAGATGTGGAGTCCTCAGTACAGGAGAGACATGGACCTGTTGGAGCGTGTCCAGAGAAGGGCCACAAAAATGATCCAAGGGATGGAACACGTTGCCTACAAGGACATGCTGAGAGAGTTGGGGCTGTTCAGTCTGGAGAAGAGAAGGCTGCAAGGTGACCTGATAGCGGCCTGTCTGTATCTGCAAGGGAGATACAGAAAAGAAGGGGACAGGCTCTTTAGCAGGGTCTATGTTGATAAAACAAGGGGAAATGGTTTCAAGCTCAAAGATTGTAGACTTAGGTTGGATACAAGGAAAAAATCTTCTCCGGTGAGGGTGGTGAGGCACTGGAACTGGTTGCCCACTGATGTGGTGGATGCCCCATCCCTGGAGACTTTCAAGGTGAGGCTGGATCAGGCTCTGAGCAGCCTGATCTAGCTGTAGTGTCCCTGTTCCTTGCAGGGGAGTTGGACTAGATGGCCTTCAGAGGTTCCTTCCAACTCTAAGGATTTTATCATTCTATGATTTTTAATGCAAGCTTCTTTTGTCTATAATAGTTAAAAATATTCAAGTTATGTATTAAAATGATTCCATGAATCAGTAAAATGATTAAGGAAATTTAAAAGAACAACAGTAAGAGCAAATAAAACACAGAAATATGCTGGTTATTATTTTTTTTTTTTTTTCAAATTTATTGCATTACTGTTCCTGTGACAGATTTCTTTTTCATCTATATGTTATGCTATATTGACATCTTGATAACTTATTTTGTGAATATTAGGAAGGCTACTAATGGATAATGTTATAATAAAGACATGATTTTAAAGTTTTATGTAATAAATATCATAATTTGGATATACATGGGAAATAACAAACTCCAAGTAAACAAAATGAATAGTTTTCTACGGAGTACTTTACTAAAGGAACCTGCAGAGGGCAATATGGAGTTTTTGGCTCTACTAGAGAAATGACAAAGCTCATTAAGTGATCGTCCTAAGTAATTTAAAAGTTCATTCAAAAGAGCTACTGTTACTATATTTTGCTGCTCATAATGATTAAGTAATTCATCTTTCACTTTGCCATAGAATGGAAACTATGTTGCTCAGTGATTTAAGGATATGTTTTTACTCTGTATCTGTAGAAAAAAAGGAACAAAACATTTTAGTAACCATTACATCCTATAAATGTTTTGATACATGAGTAAATACACTGTCTCACAATATTTTTCTTTGATATAAGGCATTGCATGTAAGGGGAGAATATTAACGCAGGGGGAAAAATAATAATAATAATAATAATAAAAACCCTGACAACCTATTACGATGCACTCTTTCCCACAAATTTAAACTCCTGGCACTTGACACCTGCCCTTTAGATCTCTCCTCAGTCTTCTGTTCTCCAGGCTGAACAGCCCTGGGTCTCTCAACCTTTCCTCATATGGGAGATGCTCCAGGCCCCTCATCATCTTTGTGGCCCTCTGCTGGATTCTCTCTATAAGTTTCCTTTCTGTCTTGAACTGAGGAGGCCAGAACTGAACGTGCAAATGTGGCCTCAGCAGGATGGAGTAGACAGGGAGGAGGATCACCTCCCTCGACCTGCTGGCCATGCTCTTTTTAATATACCCCACGATCCCATTGGCCTTCTTGGCCATGTGGGCACACTGCTGGCTCTTGGCCAAGCTGTTGTTCACTGGGACACCCAAGTCCTTCCTCACAGAGCTCTTATCCAGCAGGTCATCCCCTAAGTAGTATCAATGCATGCAGTTATTCCTCTCCAAGAGTAGGACTCTATACTTGCTCTTGCTGAACTTCATAAGGTTTCTCTCCACTCAACTCTCCAGTCTGTCCTGGTCTCACTGAATGGCAGCACAGCCTGCTGATATACCAGCCACTCCTCACAGCTTTGTACCATCAGCAAACTTGTCAAGGGTACACTCTATCTCTGGGTCACTAATGAAGATGTTAAAAAATATTGGACTCAGTACAGACCCCTGGGAAACACTGCCAGCTGTAGGCCTCCAATGAGAAACTGTTCCACTGATCACAGCCCTCTGAGGTCTGCCAGTCAGCCAGTTCTCAATCACAGAATCATAGAATTGCTCAGGTTGGAAAAGACCTTCAAGATCATCGAGTCCAACCACAACCTAACTGTACTACCCTAACTAACAACCTCCTGCTAAATCATGTCCCTGAGCACCACATCCAAATGGTTTTTAAACACATCCAGGGATGGTGACTCAACCACCTCCCTGGGGAGCCTATTCCAGTGCTTAACAACCCTTTCAGTAAAGAAGTTTTTCCTGATATCCAACCTAAACTTACCCTGGTGCAACTTAAAGCCATTTCCCCTCATCCTGTCACCTGTCACCAGTGAGAAGAGACCAGCCCTGCTCTTGCTATAAGTACCTTTCAGGTAATGGAAGAGAGCAATAAGGTCTCCCCTCAGACTCCTCTTCCCCAAACTAAACTGCCCCAGTTCCTTCAGTCGCTCCTCATGGGACACCTCACTGTCCTCTTATCCCAAACTTCCTAAGATTACCTACAAGGATGTTATGGGAAACAGAGTCAAACAGACTGTTTCAGGAATTAAAGCTGTGTACTTATAAGAACAAGTGTGTTAGTAGACTATAGTGGACTTAGAACAAATCAAAGAGAAGTAGTTACAGGTGTGCAGTAGCTACTGGTACCAGAAATAGAAACGTGCATGTATTGTCTTGTTGCAGCTAAGCTCAAAATCTTTATTCACATCTCATATTCAGAGGCAAATACTGTCACATGCTTAAGACAACATCAGGTAATACTTTGCATGTTTGAAATCTATGTAAAATTCCTAATACCGTGCAGATTATTCAGGCAGCCACCAAAAACAAACAAAGAAACAAACAAGAAAACAATACAAATAAGTCTGGAACAAAAGGTTAGCTGACTTGACTTAGGCATAGTGATTCTCTTGCAGAGAGGAAAAATTTTCTAGAGGAAAATTACAAAAGAGGGCTTTTCTGTATAATTTTGGTTTTGTGACTGGTTTGGCAGTAGTAATTCTTTTGAAGATTATTCTATGTCTATGAAATAAGTGATAAGTAAACCATGTTTTCTTTCTCTACCATAAAAATGTGTCAGTTCATGTCTTCTATGCTGCCTGTATCAAATGCTTGTTGTTGCTGGATGCCATTCATGAATATTTATTAATATTCCCAAATGAGTTCAGAAGAGTACTCTGCTTCCTGCCTCTTCCCCAAATTGGATGGCCTTCCATCTTGAATCTGGCGCTAACATGTTCAGTGCAGAATGCCAATCTGCACACTGTCACCATAGTGTGCAGGAAACTTTTGGCTTTGTTGGATAACCGTGCACTTCCTTACTCTTGCCTCTCTGTTCTGTTTCTCATCCTTTGCGTCCTCTTTTTCCTAGCATGGCTCTATTCCTCATCTTCTCTCGTCTTCTGACTATCTGGGTATAGGCCATGTTCTGTGCTCCCCACACAGGAAAAAAAAAAAAAAAAAAAAAGGAAAAAGAAATAAAAACCCACGTTGGTTAACCTGCTTATTACTGTAAAGTAGCTGGACTTTTTTCCTAAACATTGATGTTGTTGTTTTAATGGATGCTTCTTTAAAATATTTGTTTCTAGGCCACTAAGTGGCAGAATGTGGCAACAGCAGTAACTATTGGATCTTCTGTTCATTCCTGCTGTAGAGATTTATTCTTGAACAGACTGTATATTGTTAATCATGGATATGATATTCAAGACAGTACCTGCTTTTATAGTTGAATCTTCCATAGTAAAAATTTTTTTCTTTGTCTCCAAATATTTTAGTCTTCTAAAAAGTGAAAAATCGTATTTTGAGATCTTGCTTATGTAGTTGTACAGTACTACATTTTGTCATGGAGCTGTCCTATGAAATTTATTTCTTGTTACTTCTCTATCCTAGCCTCTTTTGCTTCAAGAATTTGGCAATAAGATGGAACTAACTTGCCAGGTGCAAGCCATGGTGCCCATGATGCTTTTTAGTTGCAAGGGTTTTCATCAGAAAATTTCTGTGTGCATGTGTGTACACACATTATGTGTAATAATTGTGCATATGTAGGGTAACAGATGTACAAGAGAACCATACAGTACAAAACTGAATGGTGTAGATTGTTTTTTAGATAACAACTCAGTAGTCAGAGTTAGCATTGTACATTCTAAAGCAGAATAAATGGCCATTACCATCTCATCTTCCTCTTCACTGTGACAATTCTCATGTATTTTTTTGTTGTTAGTTATTGAGGTAATGTTTGTGTAATACTTGTAAAGACTTGCATAGATACTTATAATTGTATTCTATGAACCTTGTCCACGCAGTATAAACGGAAGTTGAATAAACTCAAAGAGTTTCTGGTTCCGTGGTCCCCACAAAATCTTTAGCTTCCTCAATCTACAAAATTGATCTGTGCTATTGTTAGAAGGAAATTTTTCATATGGGATAAATACAGTCTGGCACTGTACAAACCTGGTAGTCAGAAGTTAACTCAAGTTTATTAGCATTGAAGGAAAGTGTGGAATATCCATCCATACCTACATACCTTGAAGTGAAGATTGGATGCCTTTTTGGAATGTAGGGGGTTTTGATTAATATCTTTATTTCAGTAAGTGGGTAATATTTGATGGTTACTATGGCCTTCTGTGTGTCACATCTGGATTAGTGGATATGAGAGTACATCTGAACTCCTGGGTTGGACTTGCCCCCCTGTGTTTCCCAGATTCTGAAACTATATTTGAATGAGGCCAGGTCTTCTGTATTCAGTTTTTGTAACATCAGCTTAGATAACTTGCTAATTTTTTTTCCAAATTCTCCATGATCTTCTTGAGACCTATCTTACTTTGGCAACAGAGTCTGTCTTTGAATATCCCTCCCATCAAATATGAAGACTTGCTCCATCCACATTCAAGCAAGACTGTCAACTCAGCAATTCAGCAGTTCCCAAAATCTAAAGAGAAGCAATATAATGTTCGGCACTGTAAAACATACAGAGTTAAAAGGATTGTATGACAAGTCTAAGTGCAATTACAGTCTGACTGATTATGCTGGCAGTTCTCATTTTCACCATCCAGAGGGGATACAATCTGTCAGTTTTCTATAATGGGATCTACACTGACACTTACAGAAAACAAAAGGGATGCTGACCTTTACAGTTCACCCAAATTCACCTCCAGGAAAAAATTACCTATCTCTTTCTCAAAGCTTGCAGTATTGCAGTATAATTTTTCTAAAATTCCCTTCAGGCTTTTTATCTGCTTTAGTCATGCCTGAAATGGCATCATGTCATCTGATGACTATTCAGAGTTTTAACTTCAAGCCATGGAAAATTTTAAATGTAGGCAACAATCATTTCCAGGCCTATTTACTTTTAAGGTCCTGATTAGCTTCAACATTGCAGAGTGGAATTTGTATATTCTTCATTAATATAAGCTTCTAAGAGTAGATAGCCTTTATTGATAGTCTTTAATAAAGCCATCTTAAAGTCATACATTCAACAAGTTTGAATGGACTTCTAATTTAAGGTGATGGGAAGGGGAATCTAGTTTTTGCTACAATGCATCTGAAGCTTTGTGATGATGTTTACTTATATATTACTGTGAATAATTGTGAGTGAATGACCAATTACAATGCAAAATTCAGCACACACTCATCAAATGTGTCAGTAGTGCAAAGTAATTTTTGCAAATATTTAGCAAGCGTATTTTTTTCCCAAACTCTTGCTCTGCAGCATACCTTGGGAAGCAGTGACCCATTTCAGACACTGAAGCCATTTTGTTGAGAATTATTTCCTATGAGAAGATGGTATTTCTTGTCCTGTCTTGACAGACTTGAAAACTTCTCCATAATATACATAGAACAGAAACAGGTATGTCCACTACATAGGAAGAGGGGATGACTAACTACTAATTAATTTTAAAGGTTTGAGAATGGAAAGGAAATCCTACCCAACTCTTCTGCAAGAGGAGTAAAACCATTCTTTTCTTTCAAAGGAAAATCATAATGGCATGCCTGTCACAGTGCCCCATGCAGCAACTCAGAAACTATGCCTCTATGTATGAAAGCAGATTTCAGATGCAAATCATCACATAATTTTGTCCGCAGTGAATGAAGTTCATTCCCAGCAGAGCCCAGAAACTGAAAAGATGATGACAAGAAAAAAAATCCAGTAGTCCATTTCAGTTTGACACAATATGGCTGGTACAGCAACGGGGAGAGTTGTTTCAAGTTATCACACTTGAAATGTTGAAATGCAGTACTTGTGAGGACTCTGTGGGAAAAAAAAATAATTTGTTTATTGTGTACAGACTGTGAGCACTATTTTCAGTAACTGAATATTTTCACTGTCTTTCAATTTCCTTTGTGTACTGAAACACACATAGAGCCCCAAAACAAGCAAAGAAAGAAGTGCTCTGGAAAACTTGCTTTGCAAGTTTAGACATTCCAACTTTGGAAATGATTAAATTATCCTTACTTTTTATTCTTAAGTTTGACCCTGCATACATATACTGATAGCCTTTAGTTCTATAACTCTTAATTTTCACAAAAAAATCTTGGGCTCATGCATGCAGAGGTGGATCACTGTGTTTTTTTTTTAATATTTTAGTTCACTGCTATTAGTAGAGCGTTCTGATTTTTTTTTCTTTTTTCTTACTTTTTTTTATGCTCAGCTCCAAAGTCTATCTAACACTGTAAGCCTCGACCAGGAAAACAAACTGTTAGTTCCTTTGTCTGCATTTCTGAACTATTCAGTGGTATGTCTGAGGTCATGGCAAATTTTCACTGTATTTACTTTTAAACCTGAAGAGAGAAAATGATGGCATTGCTTCTATTGTCAGATGAAGAAGTGGATACAGGAGGACTGATAGCATTAATTTCTTTGGAAGACAAATTTTCAGTTTTGTGTTTTTGTAACATCTTTTTGCTCAAAACACTCATCAACTTCACTTACACATTAAAATGTTCAACATTTCTACAAATGGGGAAAGGCAGTTGCAACCCATCTGGCTAAAGATAAACATCTCTTTTGTAGACGTTATATTTGGGGATGTTGAATTAGGCTCTTTTAATGGCAAGGTATTGATATTCTTATGGAATAACTCATTCTAGAAGTTCAAATGCTTGTCCTAGAAAAAAAATCAAAACTATTTACTTTCATTGTTCTTTCTCTTTCAATTATCAAGTTGAATCAATGCACTATTCACCAAGTTCTTGGATGAGCACCCTAGCTAACACAACAAAAATAACAGGAGTGTGTGATCAAGAGCAGGTGGGAGGCAGGCGTGCTGCTCAGCTTAGGTATGCATACATATACTCAACTTTATTGACAATCCACTCTGAGAGGTTGTAATTTCAAGACTACCGTGACTACTGTGAGACATTTAGGGGCTTAAGAGTGATTCTAACGGAAACATAAGGAAAATATATTTATGATGTGATCATTGGAGATACCCTTAAATCTTTAGAGTAGTAGATCGTATTAAAAGCCATTGTAAGCAAAATACTCTGAAAATTCCTCACAGCAAGAAGAATTGATCTTGTTAAAACCAGCGTTGAGATATGCATCATAATTATTCTCTATCACTCTTTTTTAGAACAAAAGTTCCTCCCTTTTCCTATACAGTGAAGGCAAAGACTCCTTTGCCTTCAGGAAACGGTACCACCATACCTTTATCTTCAGTAAGTAAATTAAATTGGAGACATGTCCTCTTTCCATTTCTGTTCTGGGTGATTTGTGTAGAGCTTGACAATCAAGTGGACAATTTTTATATTTTAATTTTACTTTTTTTTTTTTTCTTTTAAAGGAAGGTCTTATGACAAGCTATTTAAATCATGACAGGAAGAAATGTGTGAAATTTTGTAACGCTGTTATTGAAATTCAGCCTATAGGACATTTCTGGTTTTGTCATTAGGAAGGATGCAACATAAAGGGTAACGTTTTTGGCTTACCAGTGTTGAAAATTGGATGCTGATCTGTATGGATCAAATGTGGCTAGACTAACATCTTTATGAAATTTAAAAGAGAGAACAGAAGATTTTGACAGGTCTCTCTGCAGTATTTTGTAATATAAAGGGAAAAAGAATCAGTAGAAGCCTTAATATAAAAGAAGGTCTTTAAGGGCAGCAGTAGAAAGTTCCAGGTTTCATTAGCATAAGTATTTACTGACAGAGATAAAAGACCTAACTGAGCATGTGTTAGTAGGACAAAACATAACAAAGTCAAGCCACATATGTGCCACTAGTTTGTCGTACTCTGTGTTGTAACTGTAGACTTCTCCAACATTTGTGTTTGATATGTGGATGTGAATTCTAGCTATGATGTAGATTCTAGCTGTGGATGTTCCTTTTCATTGCAGCAAAGTTGGACTAGATGACCTTTAAAGATCCCTTCCAACTCTAAGAATTCAATATGATTCTATGATTCTGTGTGCCATATTTTTCTGATCCCTGTATAACAGAGATGGTGTGATACATCTATGCGAACAGTGAAGTAGTATAAGCGAGTAAAAATTTATTCTTTTTCAAAACTTCATTACACAACGTTTATATTGGGGATCTTGTTTATTTTGCCTGAGGCAAATATATGCACCCCTCTCTAGCATACCTTCTCAGATCATTGTAAGGATACATTCAGCACTTAATAAAAATAAATGAGTAAATCTGGGGACAGTTCCTAAAATAACCTTTATATGTAGAACAGCAGTAATTTTTTGAAGAAATTCAGGCTCTCAAGGACACAAAGATCACTTAAATTCTCACAAATTAGGAAAAAAAGAATTCAAACTACTTTTATACTCCTGGAGTTCTTTTGCTTATCTACCAAGAGGTAAACAGTTGACAATATACAGCAGTCAGAGAAAGTAAGATTTAGAGGAGTTAGTTAAATAAATACATCTATCTTTAGAACAACAACAACAAAATCTTTATTTGAATGTAAATGTGAAAAAGAACTGTAGGCAGACCATATTTTCATCAGAAAAGGTTCCTGACAATTTTAACATCATCTGACATCACTTCAGGATATTAATGGGAAAAAAAAAACACTTGTCATAAGTAAAAGGTCTGGTTAGTAGGTGATTTGACTGTATATAGGTCAAGAACATGTTAAATCTGTGTTTAAAAACTACCAATATGACCAGTGAATTGGAAGATGTTTAAGTAACACTTGAATCTTACGTTATGTCATGAAAACAAGCTACAATTAGAGTTTCACTTTTGCTATGATGTCTAAATTTATCTGGGCAGCAAATTACAATAAAATTCAAAAATATCAAAATTCCTTCACGAACAAAAAATTCAGATGAATCTGCCAAAATTCCAGAAAATTTTGGCAACCCAATCTCAGAATATATTTGATCTATCCTGATACAGTATTGTTCCACTGAAATTTCTATACTTTGTTGTGATTTGATTATGGTCTAATTACTTACACATGCATTATTAAGCCATTATGTAAAAATAAGTTTACATTTCTGGCTGCACATTCTACATAGACGTTACAGCTAAATACATGTTTAGTGCATAGTTTTTAAAGATTTGTAATTCGGTGAGGAAAAAAAAAAGGGGCATCAGGTAGATGGAAGGTTCCACTAATTAATGAGTGAGATTTCAAAATTTGAATAGTTCCATACTTAATGTCAGCCTCCAAAAAGGTAAAAAAAATCATACCTAATTGGCTCTTTAGAACTGTACAGGTGGCAGGATACCTCTGCCTGACATGTGACCATGTGATGAGAGGACATCACTTCTCATACTTTTCCCTATACATTATCAGAGCCTTGAGAGGAGATTTCTGGGAGGGAGCCAGGACCTCCCAGTTCTTCCAGCCCAGCACTGCTGAAGGCCCAGTAAATGCACTGGCTGGGGCGCAGGCATCGGCACCTCAGATGAGAATATGCCCGTGCAGCTGGTCTCCTGAAGTCCTGCTGTGAACATTTTGACTCTTTCCTCAGAGATTAATCTTCTGAGCAACACAACTATGTGTTCGAACACTCATCAATTAAGTCAATTTTTATATCTAGAATAAATATTTCCAGTTATGTAGGTGTATCCATTATGAAATGGAAAGAGTTTATTCAACCTCAATATGGAAAAATCTGTTCTGTGTATAGAAATACTGCTATAAAGCTGTCTTTAGTTTCATTTAAACAGGACATCAATGGAATTAAGAACAACATAAAAAAAGACTGCTATAGTGGCAGTTTGTATTAGACAGAAGGAAAGGATAAAGGAGAGATGATCATCAGTCAGCCTTTTGCCTGGCTTTGGTGCCTTGCCACAGTTACTGGACAAGTAACTTCAGTGTTCAGCAAGGCACTGGGGTGGCAGCGCATGCTGCAGTTGTGCTGTGGTTGCCTCCTTGGGCACCACTCCCTCCTATTCCAGCAGTGCAAGATCAGTCACTTTGGTTTCTTCTTCATTTCATCTTTTTTGATTAAACTTACTGGGGCTAGGCAGAGTATTTTGCTTTTGGAAGCTTGCCTCTCTGTTGTTTTCTCAAGGAGCCTTATCTTTCTTTTTGTCTTGTTTCCTGTTGGGGTTCCGCCTTTGCAGCATCCTTTGATTTAATTCCAGCAATTCAAGAGGATTAACATTAGCTATATAGATCTAGGTGTGTATTATATATACAAACCCCCAACAGGTTTTCAAGTTCTCCAAGGTAGGACTTTTTCTGTAATGAATAAAATCTCTTTTGTATTCCTCAATTTCTCAAGCTAGAGTGCAAAATACATTTCATGTTTTGATTTAATGTGATTTATAACGTGCTACTGAAGCACTACTACTCTGATTTTTGTAATCGGGTCCACTTAGACCATGGCACAGAGGCTGAAATTGTGGAGGATGAGAAGATGCCCTTTCATAAATAAAGGCAATTGTGTGAATAATTTTGAGGAGTTGAACAGATAAAAACCAAAAGCTTTTATAATATGGGCAAACAATTTAATATATTCCTATCTATCAAAGACTAAATAAGTTTTTATTTTAAGTCATGTTTTTTTGCTTTTTATTAGCAAAGAACGTGCTGCTGTGTGGTAAGAAACGTATCACATAATATCAAAATGCCCATTCACAGGAGCATGTAAGATCATCTCTTTACATGGCCAAAATCTGAAATAATTTGTGTAACAAATCCAATCAATCTGAGTTCAGACCATGCATCTGAAAAGTAATTTGACCTTTTCAAATGTACCTGTGGATAAATCTCTCTCCTCCCATGGAGTTCTTTTGATATATGTAAAAGTAGCTCTCCTAACCCACTCACATGCTGCATGAGAGTAAATTTGGTCTGTCGCTTTTTTAGACATTAGCCCTAACTGATTGAGATGTGCTTATGGTTTATCTTCATACACACACAAGAGAAAAAAAAGAGAAAAGATTAGTTCCTTAGGGTGGAGAACGGTTTCTGAGAGACTTTCCGCTTTATCCGCTTAATCAGTGATTTGGTTGGTGTATGACTGGATGGAAATAAGCAGCCAACTTCCTGCATTCACAAGGGTGGCTGCAGCAGCTGAAAAGAGAAGCTTTTTCTTTCAAGCCAAATACATTCTCTTTCCAGTTTTCCCAGGAATGCATCTTTTTAGCCTTAATTGCATGTTGTTTCCATTGGGATAAAATGAGTTTACCATCCAACTGTGAGCACCTGACTCTGAAGAAAGTGGCTAGATTCCGGAGTGCTTATATTCATGGATCGCCTTATGCTATTAACAAGCCAATTGATATTAAACAGCAAAGGAGACGGTATGAGAGTTATTATTCTTCAGCAAAGTGTTTGCATTGTCTACAGCTCCTTGTTTTTCAGCCTTCTGTGTTTGTGTGTGTGTGTGTGTGTGTGTGTGTAGAAGGAGGAGAAGGGACATACTGAAAAAATTTCCTTGCTTTGTTTATATTCAGTATTGAATTGTGGAAGTGTAATGAAAAAAACATCAGTACCAGGTAACTACAATAAATATCTCATTTATATCAGAACAAATGTATCTTCATTGTACACGAAGCTATGAACAATCAAATCAGGATATTTTCCTCTTTGAACAGGGCAGTACTTTATGTATGTGCAGTAATAAATAGTTCAATATTTTCTAGGGAAGAAATGATACTTACCTTTTTCAAGACAAGTAAATTAATCTTACTCTTGTCTGTAAACTTCAAGCAAAAATATACTTCGAGTTTGATTAGTCACAAATTATCTCAATCCTATTTGTCAGATATTATGCATTACATGGAATGCTTAATATATCATAATCTGAAATATATTTGTCTCATATTTTAGCAAATTAGCTGAAGACAAACTTTTGCATATTTATTCAGCATGGTAGAATTTCTTTCTATGCCATGACATATGGAGGCTGATGCTAGCATCCACTGAATACGTCGTGATACATCTGTTGGTCTCCATCTCCAAGGCCACTGTCATGAAGAAGACCCTTTCTTAATAAACAGCAGTTCAGAGTTTAGCCTGCATGTAAAATTTTAGTATCTGAATTTTCAAAGAGGTTGGTGCGTAGTGCAACTGCATATTCTTTGCCTTTCTCTCATGCATGTTCAAATTGAAATCAATTAAAAAAAAATGTTTGCCTAAAATTAGTGTTAGGACTTGAAATTCTTCCCCATCTCACAAAAATTCATGGTCCTTTATGCATCATTTCACTTTCTTTGGAAAACTCATGCATGCAAAAGTGTGAGGTAGCACTCCATACAATTGGAACTTCTTGCTCTCTGTTCAGAGAACAGAAGAGGTGCTAAGCACAGGTTAATGTCAAAGACATAAAGCATTCATTTCACATTTTTTTTCAGTTGTACAAGTTTAAGGTTGAACTTGCAAAAATCGTAGAATATCCCAAGTTGGAAGGGACCCACAAGGATCACCGAGTCCGACTCCTGGCTCTACAGGATCACCCCAGAATCTAAACCCTTTGTCTGAGAGTGTTGTCCAAATGTTTCTTGAACTCTGGCAGCCATGACCACTGCCCAGGGGAGCCTGTTCCATGACCCTCCTCTGACTCAGTTTTATCATTTCTGTGGTCACAGTCCTCCAACTCAGTGCTACAGTGTCCCATGGCCAATTGTTGGTGTTAAAGACAGAGGAAAAGAAGGCATTAAATTACTGAGCTTTATCCAGGTCTCTATTTGTGAACTTCATCAAATAACAAACTGACGTTCTCTCTGGTCCAATGTTTTCTGTTAACATCTTTATATATAAAACCTTTTTGTTATCCTTTACAGTACTGGCCAGCTCAAACTCTAATTGAGCTTTGGACATACAAATTTTCTCCCTACAGTGGTGAACAGCATCTGTGTAGCTCTCTAATGTGTAGCCCAGCCTCACTTACACTTTATTTTTCTGCAGAATACCAGAGGACCTTACTAACTAGCACCCTAAGCATCCAGAAATCTGTTCTTCCCCAGTGTTGCTGGCAGTTCTTCTTCTGATAAGTCTCCTCACAAAGGTTGCTCTAAATGCAATGCTTAACATGCAAGACATCTCTCAGCTGACTTGTGTAAAAGAAACACCTCAAAATTTTAATACTGGATACCATACAAGTAATCTGAAATGCAGGCTTTTTAAAATTTGGGATCCCTTGAAATTCTCATTCTGCATTAGCATTCAGTTCTGGAATAGGATGAAATCACAAAACTAGTACCCCAAAAAAGAAGACTGTTTCTCATATAGACCTATATCTGTGTACAAGTAGGGTTTTGGTTTTTTTTTTTTTTTTTTTTTTTTTGGTCAAAACATTAAACTATTAATCAATTCAGTGTTATCCTTGTATTTCAGTTGCAGTGATACAGTGGTGGAAGTTAAGACTTGGGCTAATACTCATGTCTTGGTTATGTCTTGATGTTCATTACAATAGAATATAAAAGTTAGTGATGATGTTATAAAAGTTTGTTATGATGTACCATGCTGAAAAGCATATCTTGTTCTAAGAGGCAGTTGGCTTGATTGGAAACTAATCAGAGGGGGAAAAAAAGACATTTGTTTTAATTGAGATACTGCGTACATAGACACATTCCTCTTTTTCTTCTATTGGAAAAAAAAAAATCAGAGGGAAATGATGTTCAGTGTTCAGGGGAAAACTAGGTTGTTTTGCTTTGTTTGTTTGTTTGTTTTTAAATATAGTCTATAGCATGCACTGTTCATTGGCTACCTGGTAGAGCTGGATTTGGCAGTGTAATGAGCACATGGCTCATTACATGTCACTGATTTTGACATAAAATTTGCTTATTAAAATCCATGTTGAATGTCTCTTCACCCGTGGCACGAGCTGCTGTGTAACATGGAACTGGCTACCTTTTTATTTTCTTTCTGTTCTCTGGCTGATTGAAGCAACCTTAATTCACAAGCAGGCCCTGCATTAGAATATTTAGGAACTCATGTTTTATTCTGTCTGAAATTTTCTCTAAAAACTTTTTTTTTTTTTTTTGCTTCAGGGTCATGGTATGTTTTTATGCAGCTCTATTATTTTGGAAATGGCAGCTTTCAGTACTTCCAAAATGCTTGAACTAAATTCTGCTTCAGTATGTGATGTTTTCAACTCTGTGTACATGCTGTAGCAGTATGCTGAAAAAGATCCTAAACTGACTGATAAAACAGTTTCTCATAGGAAAATTCCCATTCTCTTTCCAACCTTTTTCTCCATAATCATGATCTCTGGTTAGCTGATTGCTTTTTATCTCCTGACCTTTCAGTGTAGAGAAGATGCCTAACCATGTCATAGTTACAGCACTGGGTTCTGTAAGTAACATAAGCCTTATTCACACTACCTTGCAATTTCTGTCCCTTTTGTCCTTCCCCTAATGTGTCATCTTTTTCTGGGCAAAGTGCCTGAAAGAGTTTGCACACACTCTTCAGTTTCTGTGAAACACACATTCTTTCCTACAGTAAATGTCAGGTGAACCCAACAGTCCCTTACCGCTCTGCACTATAAGCTACTATTGTAGAAGCTAATCAAATACTTTATCTCCTTCTTCTTTGTGAGCAGTACCATCATGGATTTGGAACAATAATTTTTTAAGTACATACATTGTGTAGACAATTTCCAACAGAAGAAAACATTTTTCTGATTCTTTTATAACATTAAGCCATCCATTTTTCTTCTTCCAGCTTTTCTTTTCACAGGCATAAATATAACGTTACCTATCTTCTGTTTATCAATAGACAATATTCTGTGTATCAGTAAAAAAATTCTTAGGTTAATTCCTTTCAGTATAAAAACCCTGGGTGATTGTACTGCTGGATAGAGCTCTCTGAGGTTCAAATGACTGTTTTCTGCTTTGTAGTGTATTCTTTTTGGTGCATCCGAATTGAGGTTTATGATAGCTGTGAAGAAAGAACACTTAAAGCACGGTCTGTTTTCCTAGCTGGCCTGCTTTCACCACAGACCTCACTTTTTAGTTAGCTCTAATTCCTCCAGATAAATTTTAAAGTGAAAATCTTATTTTAAGTTTTTTAACATGCTGGCTTAAAAAGAAAAAAAGAAAAAAAAAGTATGAAAACATTAAAGACATACCTCCAAAACAAAACAAAACTAAAAATACTTCAGCTTCAGTCTCCACGGTTGATATTTGAGAGCCCGGACAGTATTTTATAATCACAACATAAAACAGATAACTCAAGTTCTCAGTGCCCTCCTCCATCTTCTTCATTCCTAATACTGAAATAGATGTTTGATGTACTTGTGAATCAATTCCTGAACCAACCATATTGTTTGTTCTGTGTATTAATGTACTTTCCAATTCACTGAGGCAGATATATTTTCTGATATTCCTAACTTCTGGCTGGTTTAATATATTGTCTTTTGTCTGTCAGAAATCAAAGCCAAATTATTATGCCTGGAGCTTATGGTGACCAAAAAGCATGGACACCAATCTTCAAGCCTGAATGCATGTTTGAACCTTAGTTTTCATGCCCAGAAAGATAGTTAATGATTTATCACACAATCAATTTGTATGCAACTAGTAGACAATTAAATGGAAAAGAACTCTGACAGCCAATGTAGATTAAGACAAATTACGTTCAACTAGTGTGATTCTGTTTTTTTAGCAAGATAACTGGACTAGTGTTAGGAGAAAAGCTGAGAATTTTATGTAACTGATAATAGGAAAGCTTATGGTAATGTCATGTGGCTTGCAAACTAGAGAAATGTGGGTTTGCTTAAAGTAGTAGAAACCGAGAATCCAGCTGGTTTAGATTTGTTTCCTATACATTTCGAACTTTTAAAGTAGGATGACCTAAGCGAGCTTGTGTGATGATCTTAATTTATGTGTTGAAATAGGAAGTACTAACAAAACGTGTGGCTGACAATAATCTGAAGAGGGCTTAAAGGCTTAGCAGAATAATTGAGACTTAATGCAGACAAACACAAAGTTCTTAGAAGCAATGAATAGTCTGTGGAAATATAAACAGGTCAGCAGCTGTGCTAACAGCTTTTAGGAGAGAACTTGATGGTTTGAGGAACCTGAACATCTGTAGATCTATGGGTCCTGTCAAGATGCATCCCAGAGTCCTGAGGGAATTAGCTGATACAGTTGCCAAACCACTCTCAGTGATATTTGGAAAAGCAATGGCAGTCAGGTAAGATTCCTCATGACTGGAAAAAAAGGCAATGTCACACCCATTTTTAAAAAGGATAGAAAGGACAATCCGGGGAACTGCCAACTTATCAGCCTCACCTCAGTGCCGGGGAAGATCATGGAACAGATCCTCCTGGAAGCTATACTGAGGCTTATGGAACAGGAAGATGATATGAGACAATCCTTGACAGACCTTCTATGGTAGCATAACTGCGTCAATGGATGAGTGAAGAGCCACTGATGTTATCTCTCCGGACTTCAGTAATACCTTTGACACAGTCCCCCTTAAAATTCTTCTTTCCAAATTCTTTCCAAAATGTGATGAGTACGGTGGATAGCAAGCTGGACATGAGCCATTAGCTTGTCCTTGCAGCCCAGAAAGCCACCTGTATCCTGGACTGCATTGAAAGAAGTGTGGCCAGCAGATCAAGGGAGGTGATCCTGTCCTTGTACTCTGCACTCCTGAGACCTCATCTGAAGTACTGCATACAGATATGGAATCCTCAGTACAGGAGAAACATGGACCTGTTGGAGCATGTCTAGAGTAGGGTCACAAAAATGATCTAAGGGAGGTAGCACCTTGCCTACAAGGACAGGCTGAGAGAGCTGGGTATGTTCAGCCTGAAGAAGAGAAGGCTTTTAAGAGACCTGAGAGTGGCCTTTCAGTATCTAAAGGGAGATTATAAGAAGGAAGGGGACAGGCTCTTTAGCAGGGTCTGTTGTGACAGGACAAAGTGAAATGGTTTCAAACTAAAAGAGTGGAGATTTAGATGGGATATAAGGAAGAAGTTATTTACAATCAGGGTGATGAGGCACTGGAACAGGTTGCGCAGATTGGTGGTGGAATTCCCGTCCTTGGAAACATTTGAGATCAGGCTGGATGGGACTCTGAGACCTGATCTAGTTGTAGGTGTCCCTGTTCACTGGAGGGGAGTTGGACTAAATAACCTTTCATTGTCCCTTCCAACTCAAATGATTCTATGATTCCAAGAGACAATGATGAAAGTATATATACTTGCTAATGCTCCATACGGCAATGTAGTAAATAACTAATATTCACTCATAGAATGTCACTGACCCTTCTGCCCCACCATTTTCAAAGAATGTCTGAGACAGAACTTAGCTGGTAAAGACCTCCCTGTCCCATGGGCTATATATAATGTATTTGAGGACGAAGAGAATGCACAACCCGTAACAGCAGTCTACTAGGCTGAACTGCTTACTGAGCTCTGCCTGTTGTTATAATACAAACAGGCCATAAGAATGCATGAAGGTAAGCTGAAATATTAGATTGATGGGAAATGCTTGGCATGTTGAATGACAGCAGTTATCACTCAATATGAAGCTCTTCTGCTTTATTTAGTATCCTATGTGAGGGCTATTGTGCAAGCAATGTGAATTCTGGGTGTGTTATAGAATGATAATTTTGAAACTAAAATAAAAAATAGAAAGAAACGAAATGCATTCTGTTGTTTCGTATGCTTGGCAAAGACAGTGACTGTCTTTTTCTACCGCTAGCTCTTGCTTTTCTTTTTTTGTTAATGTTACAGTTTAATGTTTGAGCTGCATAGCTGGATGTCTACTCAGAAATTCTGTTTTCTTATTAACGTGTCTCTTGACAGTAAAAAAGGAAAATATGTTATATAAATTAATATTAAAAATGCAAGTAGATGGTTTAATGTGATGGGCATTTTTTCTGAAAATCCTAGGCTTATGACCATTTTAGACTGCATATATATGTGTGCGTGTATAGCTATAATTTATTATATATATATTTTTTTTTATCAGCAATTGCAACTACTGTCATTCCTGTTGGCCTGTGAGTCCTTTAAGAGAGGAATGCAGAGGCTTTGAGTTACATAAATCTAACTCCAAACTTTTCAAAAAACTTGCAATGTAATTTAATTTATGCCTCTTTCTACTAATTTATCTGACCACTGTGTTTCAGAAGTTTGCCCAATATATAATATATCTACATATTTAGGCTAGAGATTTGGCCAAAGCTGATGCCCGTGCTTAAAAAATGGTTAAGACTGGAGTATTAGACTTGATATCATTCTTTTATCTACTGTGCTATTACACAAAAAGCTGGTTAGGATTTTCTGTGTGATACAGTTCTCAATTGTATAGCTGTAGCTTCTTTGACAAGTAAAGGTGCATGCATGATATGCTCCTGGTCTATTCCTTTCTGCTTTCAGTAATCTGCCTGTTTTGTAACTCCTCTGACATATCCATCACAATGTTGTTTTCAGATCAGACATTTATCATTTTAATGAAATTTCTGATATTAAGTAAAAATGTTAGGAAAGTCATAACGGAGATTTTCAACTTAAGAATTTAACACTGATAAATTATAGGATGTGTCATTTACATAAAAATATAACACAATTTTATATTTTTCTTAATCTCTCGTTACCTTTAAATAAAAGCAAAATCAAATGGCTATTCGAAAACCTTCTTGGATCTCAACTAATAAATGCCTTCCAAAAAGTAAATTTTGAGAGCCAGCAACTGTGTTGGCAAATAGATAAGCATTACAGCTGCATCGTTATTAGTTTTTTTATTTAGTAATGAAAATGTACATTTAAATAGCTTTATGACTGACACAAATCAACAAAAGCCAGGAAACTTGAAGCGGATGCTTACATTCTGGGGCATATTCGTGACTTCGTAATGGTCAGTATTGTCCATTAACACTGCAGGAGTTACATACATGCAAAATGGAAGATTGGTAGATTCTAACTCCAATATTTGCTATTTCAGTCCCATATTTTCAGGGAATGACACTGATGTATTTCTCCTGCCATAAAATCACTTTCAGACTCACTTGCTCATTCTGTCATCATGTTTTTCTCTCTTCATAGAGAATTACATACTTTTGCTTTCCTCTTTTTTTTTGTGTGTGTGATATAATCATTTGAAGTGATTTCTGTGTGCTTTGCTGATTCACTAAACATCTGCAACTCAAATTTTGTCCAGAGTTTAGAACCGCACGTGATCCTCAGTATTACAGAAACTTCTCAGATGCATCTTTCATTTGCATCTCCTGAAGTGCTGTAGTGAGTAAGCACTATAATGTTCTCTAAATTGAATATAGGATTAAGATTTAATTGTCATTTCAATATTTTTGATAAAATAATAAACCTCTCTGATACTTGTTAACAGTGCTTTCTCAAATGTTCCTGATATTAGAATGGATCATTAATAAATCTTCATGGGCTGGTAAATCCATCACCATATTCTATGCTTCTGTAATATGGCAAAAAAAAATCATTATGGACTATGTTCAGTTAAATTGAGAAAGTTCAGAAACCTGAGGATTTTTCTGTTTTATTTCTTGGTATATAGAAAGGCACTTTATAAAAGGCTATATGTTACTGAGAAAAAAAGGAGCAATGAAGACACAAATGTTAACCTTACTAAAATCAGATATTCTTTTTGCTATCAATATAAATTGATTTGCCCACTGGAAAAAAAAAAATAATAATATAAAAGCATGTCTGTGATTTGAATCTGTTTGTTTCTCAGCAAATAACCTGGAGCCCAAGTTCACTGCTAAGATCCCTAGATAATACAATGACTCAAATAATCATTGGTGATAATAACAAATGCAATTGCTGAACTTTGAGAAAAGGTATTATCTTACAGATGAGAAAGTGAATGTAGAGGAGGTGACATGCTATGCTGCTATTTTGATAATTAACATTATCAAAGGGAAACTATATGTGAATTGCTCTAAAGTGCATTTTGAAGGTTGTATGGAAATAAAATTCCATTTCACAAAATTATTAAAATTCTGGTTCACATAATAGCATCTCACGAGGGAGATGTCATCAAATACAAGGAAATACCAGGACTATCACTAAAAGTGTCATCCTCATGTTGCCAGTAGTGGGACCTTTTCTGCTGATTTATTACAGGGACCAAAACATGGTGCCTCAGTGAGAAAGAACAAATTTTAGGATAATTATTCTGAGGTAAGTTAAGTTCATTGTAAGACTCTAGTGCCATATTAGTGTCTCGTATCAAGCTAGGGTATTTCAGAGCTAGAACAGCCAGTGTTCCAAGACCAGTTCCTCTCTGCCCACCAGCAGAAATTATAATAAAATTCCTCACTTGCAAGGCCTGACTGAGAGGCAGGTATACAGAAAATCTGAAAATGAGTGACAAACTTGCTAACAGTATTATTGGACGATGGGGAATGGAGTCCTTCAACCATACTGAAACAAATTGTAATCAATGATTGCCATTGGAGGAATTCAATTACAAACTTCCGTTTCACACACATTTCCATGTCAGACACCATTTTGTATGAGTGTGTTCCCCTCTGCTCCCATCTGTCACACGGCAGGAAAATGTAATGAAATATTGTTGGGAAGTTTCAACCTCTTATGAAATACCACAAACATCTGCCTCTGGTGTTGTGGGTTAACATAATAAAATAGGAAGCATTACTTTTGGAGCAGCCCTCATATTTAACAGATGTATGTTAATTAGAGAAATACTTAGGAATGAGTTCATAAAATGAATAGTGAAAAAACAGAGGTCTCTGTACTTTCCCCCATAACTGAAGAGCTTTTCAAGGATAAGGAGGAATTTATCTAATCCAATTCTCATGGAGGTTTTTGAACACAAACTTGTTGAAATTATTCCATACTATGAAATACTGTAGTCACAGGATAAGGGATTCTTAATCTCACCTAGCAGAGCTGTTCTATCTGGAAAATATTTCTGCTTCTAGTTTTTCTATTGAAAAGCCTGAATATTGGATACTTACATATTACTCATCTGAAATTCCTCTTACTCTAGATACTGTTTTCCTGCTTAGAAGCTGGAAGAGTATTAGTTGGCTTTAGGAGAGAAATGAGACAACTGAGCCTCTTCTTCAGTGGCGCTAACAGAAATCCCTTTTAGAGAAAGTATGCATGTACTAAGACTTTTTATTTGCATGATAAAGGGAAAAGCTTTAGCACTAATTTCTTGAGGAATCTTCAAATAAGTTTTTTCACGTTCTAACTTCTTTTCCCTATGAATAGAGTTTGCCAGTAACAACTGGACTGGTTTAGTTTTGCTTTTTCTCTCCAAACTTCCATGCATTTTTCTTGTAAATGGTGTAACAAGGCTTTGGATATCCTCCTGCATGGACACACTCTGTGAAGTTTCACTGTGAGTTAAAGGGATCTGCATCTTTCCTACTGCTCAAGAGGGAGATGGGAGCATTACAGCAATATGAAAATTTTGAAACGATTTTCTAACATAGGCAGTAGATCAATACCAATATCCCATTGTCTTCAGTCTCTCATGTGATAGGCAGTTTTGCAAAGACTATGGCAACTAAATAACATGGAGTAGCCAATACAGCTATTTAGTCTGCCAGAATATTTTATCTATTATTCCATTCAAAGTATGCAAAAAGTGGTCTATTACAAAGCAAATTATGTAATACTAAATCTCAAAAACAAACGTGCAAAACACAGTGAATTAAAAGGGCAAAAATTAAACTTCAAACAGCTAGAGGTTGTAATGTGCCTTTCCCCCCCCTGTAGCCAATTGCCTAATATTGCAGGCACTTCTGAGATATTGTATTTCTCTTGACTTTTAAGTATTTACTGAGTTTGGAAAATAATATGATTATTTTTTCTTATCCTAATCTGATTGTTTTTAATTTTATGTTTTGCACTGTAGGTCTTCATGAACATTTAATTAAATTGTTCAGTGTAAATTAATAATCCGTTTAGGCAATTCTGTTAAAAAAATAACATATATTATTCGATCTCAATAGAAAACCTTTGCCCTTAAGAACTATAATGCAACAGTTAGAATAGCAAGCTTAAAACCATTTGTAGCTACCAGACAATGGCAGGTTAAATGTCATACAAAAGTGTAGATATGCTTTCAACTTGAAAATGACAGCTTTCCAAAAGTTACAGCTTTCCAAACAGCTGTTCTTGAAAACAGTTTCATGAAATTACAGAATGACTTGGGTACAAACGGACCTTAAAGGCCTTCTAGTTAAGCACCCCTTGCCATGGGCATGGTTGCCACCCACCAGATCGGGCTTCCCAGGCCCCATTCAACCTGGCCTTGAATGTCTCTAGGAATGGGGCCACCTTCTCTGAGCAGCCTGTGCCAGCACCTCTGAGTAATTTCCTCCTAACATCTAATCTAAATCTCCCCTCTTTTAGTTTAAAACCATTACCCCTTGTCCTTTCTCTGCAATCACTAATAAAAAGTCTCTCCTCAGGAGAGATCCTGTAGGCCTCTCTCTTTAAGTAATGGAAGGCCACAATAAGGTCCCCCCAGAGCACTCTCTTCTCCAGGCTGAACAGGCCCAGCCTGTCGTCAGAGGAGGGATGCTGCAGCTCTCTGGTCATCTTCCTGGCACTCCAACAGCTCCACATGTTTCCTGCGCTGGAGGCCCCAGGCCTGAATGCAGTACTCCCTACAAGGTCTCACAAGAGCAGAGTAGAAGAGGACAGTTACCTCTGTCTCCCTGTGGGCCACTCCTCTTTTGATGCAGCCCAGGATACAAGCTGGCTTTCTGGGCTGCAAGTGCACAGGTGCCAGAACAAGTTCAATTTTTAATCTACCAATACCCTCAAGCCATTCTTGAAAAGGTCTCTCTATCCATCTGTTGCCCATACTGTATTTATGCTTGGAATTGCCCCGAGCAGGTGTAGGACCTCATACTTGACCTTGTTGAACTTCATGTACAACTTAATTTTAAAATAAGGTGATATATTTCTGCATACATTGTTAGAAGTATTATCTGCTTCAAAATTCATCTTAGCCCTCCAGTTAACAAGAGCTTACCCAGACAGAATATGTTGTTTTTTCGGAAGATGTGGTAAGATTCTGTGATAGTACCGCCTATTAGGAGTATTTAATGTCCTCTTTAGCTCTAAAGATTCTTGTAAAGCATTAGTCTTGTTATCAGTGTCTATGGCTTGTAATCAATATCTATGCAAAAATTTTGAGATCAGATTTCATGTAATTTTTTTTTTTCCTTTTTCATATATTCAGCTGCATAGATTTCTCTCTCTCTCTCTCTCTCTCTCTCTCTCTCTCTCTCTCTCTCTTTTTTTCCCCAAAAGCTAGAGATAGTTCAGCTTTTCTGGGAAGGAAAACTCAATTGAGCTTATGGGATTATTTTTTTCAGTAATGTCTTTAGTTGCCAGTTAATTCAGTCATGATAAAGTGTGGTGAACCCTGTAGCACTTACGTGTTCTTGTAACAGTTGGGTGTCAGGCAGACAGGATCATCCAAGACACTTCTAAATACTGACACCAGTTAAAATTTATTACGCTTGAGATTTCCCTCAGAATATGTCTGAATTTTGAAAAGTCAGCTCTATGAAGGATAGCAAACTTGTATTTTATGAAAATTGCACTTTGTACGTTTATGTGCTTTAGAGCAGATGCATTTCAGCAGGTTCTTAAAACTATTTTATCAGAAAAGTTTACAGCTGAAAATATGTAAAATATCTAGGCTTTTAATGAGGAGACAAGTTGCCAAAAAAACCAGAAGAGTACAACCACCTGAACTCAGCAAAGTATTTTACTACAAAGTGGATTAAATTATTAAATAATACAAAATAATGTAGAGTCAAAATCTGATCAGAAAGGGTAAAAATGTCTTGACGCTTTCTTAACATCTTAAGAAACATGAAATCAATGCATTCCGCAGCTGCGCTTCCTGATTTCAACACTGATTGACTGATGATTCAGCTTCATCTGTTACAGTCAACTCCTGATTTACAGAAATATCACTGAAGTAATTTCCAAAATATCTTTATTCATTCAACTCATTCTCTGAAATTGTGAAGCTGATAAAAATGACATAGTGTTCTGGCAACTAAGGCTGCAAAGTAGCATAGTACTCAATATTTTATTCAAATATAACCTTGCAATACAATAGAGAATCACAACTGCTACATAATTTAAGAACATCAAAGAACAGAATCTATGACTTAGAGCTTTCAGATAGAACAGAAAGAAATTCTGCTATGAAACCTACATTGAAGATCACCATTGGGAACTTTCAGATCTCTATTTTACATTTACTTGTGTTTCAAAAAATGCTAGTAGTTTTGTTCCAAAATCTTATTTTTAATGGGACAAATTTCTGTACAGTGCCCAAGATTTCCTCTACTAGTAAATGCATCTGTTAAAGCATGTCACATGTTCACAGGGTAATACAGCAAAAACAATTGGACTTGACCTTTATGGGGCTTCTTCAAAGTGAAAGAAAGTATTTGATATAAATCCAGAGGAAGAACTCAGATTTTTTTGTACAGATTTTCATCGGGACTGTATTTTTATAAGGGAAGAATAATTTTTGGCTGAAAACGTTGTAAATATAAAACACATTGACTCTTCCTGACCAAAAAATGCTAGTGGCAATGAAACAGCTTTTTCCGTTTATTGAAAAGGACAAAAAAAAAAGAGATGGTGAATATCTTACTCTTGTTCCTATTTATGGTAATTGAAAGAACCATGTTGAAAACTTGTTGGAAATGCAAAAATCAGCAGGGTGGTATGTTCCTTCATGTCTATGAGGGTTTGGAAGGAAGAGAAGTTTTCACTGACTCAATTTCAGACCCTCTTTCTGAAACTTTTTTATTCAGTTCATCAGTTTCCACTCATTTTTCAGTACCAGACTAGTCATAAGGTTGTAGGAGCAGCCAATTCAAGACTACTCAACATCTCTTTTCTGGAATAGTATAGGTGTGAGCAAGTCCTTTTTTTCTCTTTTCCTTTTTACTTTCTTTCTTTTCCTTTTTTTCTTTGTCTTTTCTTTTTGCTCGCCAGACACCTGGTGATGGCTAGCTGAATAAATTGTTTCAAAGGAAGAAAAGAGGAATACATTATTGTTATCAAAACTGCGTGGATGGTCTTTGTGCTTTAGTGCACAATAAATGTACTTTCAACTAGTTTAACCTTTTAGCCTTCTGTTGTGCCTGCCTTCAGATTCAAAGGAAGAACAAGCATGCCATAGTGTTCAATCACTTCACATTTGTAAGGCATTTTTGGTATGAAAAGGGCTATAAACATTCTTGTATAGAAGAAGAGAACTTATTTCCTGCAAAATCTGAGTGCTTCATTGGCTTTCTCATTCAAATGCAAAGTTTTTCTTAAAGTTCTTTGTACTTTGAAAATTTAAGAGTCCATTCTAAATAGTCAAAACATTATTCGTAAGAATGAAGGGTTGGAGACATACAGATGCTTTTCTCAAATACATTGAGTTTCTGGTTATGATTTCCAAAGAAAGATTGATTTGCTATGAAAGGAATAAAAAAAGGAAGTTTATAATATGAAAAAATATATTAAACGTTCCTTAAATCCAGAAAAATCTGATTAGGTCTTCCTGTCAGATTGTATTTTTTCTGCATAGCACTCACTAGTACTGCAACATTTCAAACCATTCCACAAGTGCAAACCAAAGCTCTATGAAATACATTAGCTACTTAAACAAATAAGTCATGTGAGACAGCCTAGGCTACTTCATTCACACAAAGATTAAAAGTGGTAAAGATACTTCTGTGGGATATACATTCTAAAATTCTGTCTGTATGACATTGTAATTATATGTATGCACTCATAGTTAGGCCAGTTGCATACAGATTGTATGTCAGTGAAGGTATTATTTCAGTGGTAGTATTTATGATGGTTATTTATGATGTTAGCAAACTTACTTGGATTATACCATTCTAATCATTAAACGCTGTATAACTAGACTTTAGGAAATATTTTAGAACAAGCTGGAATGAAAAGAAAAATAACAATCCAGAAACAAAGAAACCAAACCAAAGCAAATCTCAGTTATCTTTAGCTCTAAAGTCTCCTGGTCACAATTTGCTGAAGTTTACTTGCAAATTCTGGGAAAGTATTATCACATGCTAGGTCTCCTTTTAAGGTCTTTTTAAGTCATCTGCTTTTGACTGTTGACAGAGATGAGATGCACACTAAACATATGTTTTTTCTGGTCTAAGGTGAACTAGCATATATTTTTTGTTTTAAATTCTTTCTTCATTAGATATTTTTTAGTTTGATAGTGCTGGTACAAGATTGGGAACCTGTGGTTTGTTGTGTCTGGTCCACTTATTGTTTAAATGATTTACTCAAGGACAAGCAAAAAGAGGCAGACAGAGAAAACAAGTTGAAGAATCCTAGCTCAGACTGACAACCTGTAGCAGTAAGAGATTTTCCCCTAGGATAGTATTGGTCGTTTTTTCAAGAAGATAGCAATGATAGGTATTTCTTCTTATGTAATTTCTAATATATTTTATCTGATATTAAATTGGAAGACTAAGTTTCCATTTCAAAAAATTTACCAGGTCACCAATATTCATTAAAATTACATACAAAATAAAATAGTAAACTTAGAGTCTGATACTCAGTAAAACAGTACAAATATTTGCCTCTATATGTGTGAATTCATCCTGTTTGTGTCATCCTAAAATAGCTCTTAGATTATACAGCATCTTGAGTTTGAAAGGACCCACAAAGATCATCAAATCCAACTCCTGGCTCTACACAGGACCCACCAAAGATCAAACCATATTCTTGAGAGCAATATCCAAATGCTCCTTGAACTCCTGCAGCATGGGGCCATGACCACTGCCCTGTGCAGCCTGTTCCAGGGACCAACCGCCTTCTGGTGCAGACTCTGTCCCTAACCCCCACCTGCCCCTTCCCTGGCACAGCTCCATACTGTTCCCTCGGGCCTTGTCGCTGTCGCAGAGAGCAGAGCTCAGCGCTGCCCTCTGCTCCCTGTGAGGAGCTGCAGCTGCCTTGAGGTCTCCCCTCAGCTCCTCTGCTCTGAGCTGAACAAAGCCAGGGGCCTCGGCCGCTCCTCACGCACCTTGCCCTTCAAACCATCCACCAGCTTTGTAGCCCCCCTTTGGACACAGTCTAATAGTTTTTTACTTTTTATGTTGTGGCACCCAAACCTGCACAGAGGAGAAGCCGCACAGCACAGAGCAGAGGGGACAGCCCCTCCCCTCGCCCCCCTGGCAGTGCTAGACCTGGAGTACCCCAGGGTACGGTTGGCCCATTGGGCTGCTAGGGCACACTGCTGCCTCATGCCCAACTTGCCATCAACCAGAACTCCATTTTTGCAGGGCTGCTCTCCAGCCTCTCATGCCGCAGTGTGTACAGACATCCAAGTAGAAAGATTGGATCTTGCTCTTGTTAAATTTCATGGTTGGTGATTGTCCGGCCCTCTAATTTGTCAAGATCTCTCCACAAGGCCCCTCTTCAATCAAAGGATTCCAAAGTTCCTCCATATTTAGTGTTATCTGCAAACTTACTATGCATGTGAGTCTTGCATCCAGTTAATTTATAAAAACTTTGAAGAGAGCTGGCCCTAAAATGGAGGCGCGTGCAACCCCAGCAGTGACTGGCAGCAAGTCTGATGTAAGCCCATTTACCATAACCCTTTGAGCCCAACCCATCAGCTGATTTTTCACCCACTGCGTTATGTTTTTATCTAGCTATGCATTGGACATTTTGTCCAGAAAGATACTGTGAGAAACACTATTAAAAAACTGTACTGAAATCCAACAAAATTACATCAGTTGACTTCCTTTGGTTGATTAGGTGGGTAATCTTGTCATGAAAGGAAAGTAATTCAGTTAAAAAGGACTTTCCTCTCGTGAACCCATTTAAGCTACCGCTATGTTCTCTTTCAAGTGCTTTTCAGTAACTCCGAGAATAATCTTCTCCATAATTTTAACAAGCACTGAAGTGAGTCTGACAGGCCTGTAATTACCACAGTCTTCTTTCTTGCCCTCTTGAATCTGGGACAACATTTTCCAGCTTCCAGTAGGCTGAACAGGATCCAGTCAGAGGCAAAGAACTCTTATTTATCCACGTACTTATTCATGAGGTGACAAACCCCATCAAGTGAAAGACCAGTGTCTCTGGTACTTTTGCTGTTAACATAAAAGCTCTTTTAAGTTGTCCCTAGTAGTACTGGCCATCTTAAAATTTAATTGATCTTTGAACACACACATTTTCTCCCTACAATAGCCAACAACATCTCTGTAGTCTTTCCACGTCCCCCCACCTCACTTCCAAGCTCTCAAAGAAAATCCCTGCTCAGCCAAGCTTTTTGACTTTTTTTTGGAGTTGCCTGCTCCAGTGCTTTACAAGGTGGTACTTAAAAAGTGCCCAGCACTAATGGACTCTATTGCCTTCAAAAGCAGAATACCAGAGGACCTTACTAACTGGCATGCTGAACATCCTGAAGTCTGCTCTCCCCATAACCAGGGCTGAAGTTTTGTTGGCACTTTTTCTCCTATTGCCAAGTTCTTTGAACTTGAATGTTTTGTGAATACTGTGACCTCCGTTTGCCAATTCACTTACAAGATCCAAAAAGTCTAAGAGGGCTCTTTCCTTTATGTCTCCCCTAGTACTTCTACCAAGAAGTTACCATCAGCATGTGTTAGGAATTTCCTGGAGCTGTTCATATCAGCTGTGTGGTATTCCCAGTTAACACCTGGCAAATTGAAGTAACTTATAAGTAATAATGACAGGATTGTTGCTAGAGAGTAAGCATGTAGTGTTGAGTCCTACTGAGGTATACTGATGATGCCTGTAAGATATTTATATTTTTTCTCCTAAAATTTATTAAAAAAAATATCTGTGGTATCTCATTTGTATACTTTAGCTTCAATTCATTGTGCATCACCTGAACAATAGGCGACTTGCTGTGTATTTCATGTAAAGTTTCTCCTGCAAAATACACAAAAGTTACTCCATTTCAGTGGAGCTCTGCACTGTGCTTCCAACCATTGCACTAGAATCATTGAGCCTCGTTACGTTCTTTTGTCCTATTGAAAGCTCAGAAAACCTAACAAACAATTCCCTTTGTCCCCCTTTAGATCACAGCTTCTACTATTTCTCCTGATCAGAGGAAATACGGAGCTGAATGATCTAGTTAAGGATGTGTTACTATTTTAGATGTAATCCATCAAAGATTAATGTTTTTTATGATTTTGAACGCTAGAGGGCACAAAAGCATGTTTCCGGAGGAACAAACGCTTTGCAGATAAATTCGAAGTACTTCTGAGATCCCATAGATTTCATCATCTAAAAACTATGAGAAGCTTCATTGGTTTATAGCATCAGCAAGGCTGAAAGGCTCCTCTGGAAATAACCTAGTCCCATCCTCTGCTCAGTCAGGGTGACCTGGAATAGATGGTCCATGTCACTGGATAATATTACAGTTTTATTTGTAATTTTGATTCATTGCAAATATGGTGAATTATAAATGTAATTTTCCTTTTAATTTTCAGAAGGAGAAAAATCAGTGGAGATAAATATACAGAAAAAAAATCACGTAAAAACAAATATTGCTAATGTTAGAGTCAAGTAACTCTTGTTGTTTGCTTTTTTTAAATGAGAAAATACTTTTTACTTCAAACTGGATAATTTGTTTTTCAACAAGCTGGTGAGAAATAAAACAAAACCAGTACTGATACAGGTATTGAAAGTGATATTTAATAAGTAGCTTCACAAACGAGGGTTTTTTTTTTAATACAAAGCATGCCTTTTGAGTAAATTTATTCAGAGAAATTCAGAGAAAGCTGAATAGCATTTCATAGGAAGCTCATATTTTAAATCACTGTTTATGTATTTTGGACAAAAGTGTTGATGGCCACTCATTTCTTGCAAAGAATCCTTCCATCTTTTCTCAGTGTTTTAATCTACATTGTTGACTGTCATTCTACTGTAATCAATTCCAGGGCTGCCTTCTATCTTATTACGTTAACCCACAACATCAGAAGTGGATGTTGGTGGTACTGCAGTAGAGGTTGAACCTTCTTACCAATATCCCATTACATTTTGTTGCCATGTGACACATGGCAGCAGAAGAAGCGAAGGTGTGTCATTACATTCCTCCATGCAAAGAAAATGGCACTGATTCATCAATGCTGAACACTGATGAAGATCAAACAGTGCATGTGAGCACAGTGAGGCGGTGGGTGCTGTGTTTCAGCAGTAGTGATAGCAACACCTCTGCTGGTGCAAATTTTTATGAGTACCGCATGCAGGCCTCTTGTTTGTTGCTGGCAAAAATGCATAGCTGATGGTGGTGACTGTGTTGAAAAAAGAGTGTTTTGTAGCTAAGAATTTGTTCTATCAAATAATATTATTGTTCTCTTTATATTTGTTGTATTTTCCATGGAAATAAATGAGAAGCATTACTTTCAGAGCAACCTACATATATACCTTTGCTGAAGAACAGAACAAAACAAATTAATTCTTTACCAAATCGGTCCCAGTCTGAACTAATTCCTTTCCTCCTTTCTTCTGAATAAGACTTTGATACATTATACATCCCCATTTAAAGTTTTAGAATTTATCTACAAAAATTTTCTATTATCTTTAAAAAATATATTAGACTGCCAAAATGAGCATCAGGAGAATTGATATATGTTTTTTAACTGTCACAAAGACTAGCAAAGTTGAGTTGCATAGACTTTAGACTCAGACTTCCAGTTAAAAGATTTTCCAAGTTGTGTAGGCAATATCAATTTTATCTTCTTGTGACTGGACATTGAAATATGATCTTTATTTCCATCTTTGCCAGAGATCACTTTATTCTGTCTGTGACGCAAACAGAATTTTTTACATGTATCAATAATAAATTCAGTAATTAAAATGCAGGCTATATACTTACTTTCTGCCCTTTACACTTTTAGATCCTAGGTAAACCATTTCAGTCTTTTACAAAGCTGCCCCATTTTCGCCCTTGTGCTAAGGGAGAATTTCTCAAATTAACTCCGATCTAAGTGGCTGATGCAGCCACTGTTTTTCTGTTGCAGCCAGCTAGAAGTAGAGTGGGTTCTGCCAAATAGTTCCAGAAATCCCACTGCAAATATATATGATTCAAAGTGTACAAGGCAAGGAATTACTCTAACTAATGAATACCTGTCAGGTCTTTGAGGAGTTAAGTGATTGTTTAAGATCCCTAGGAAAAACCAAAAGCTTTCCTAGTTAATTTGCTGAATATAGCCTTTGCTTATTTGTGAAATCTCCTTTCGGTGAGCCAGCTTCAGACATGAGTCAGTGGTGCCTAGTAATCATTTGTACAAGCTCTTCAATTTCATTTGGACTAAAATTAGGTTCCTCTGTAGTTCTTGAGATGTCATTCGTCCTTGAAGTATATCAGCACACCTTGAAAGAATGGATAAAAAAAGAAGAGCTTTGATTTATGCATTAATTTAAAAAAATAAAAAAGATAATGACCACAACCGATATTGCTCTTCCCTTCCCTTCCCTTCCCTTCCCTTCCCTTCCCTTCCCTTCCCTTCCCTTCCCTTCCCTTCCCTTCCCCCTCTCCTTCCCCCTCTCCCTCCCCCTCCCCTTATTATATGTAGTGTTGTTGTGCATCTTTAAGGAAAGATGATTCCATTTATGCTGGTACATTTTTGATGCCTTTCTTCTTCCTGTCTGGTATTATTACTTAGTATCTAGGAAAGAATTTCACACTTTTTAATCTTACATTTAGCTCTCCCTGTGATTTACTTCCAGAGTAGACACAGTTGTTTTACTTTCCAAGCAAGAACTTTCTACTGCAGTGCATAGCTTTAGTAGAAATAATCAGAACACCAAATTTTCTCTTGTTTTAAAATATATCTACCATTTTTTAACAATAATTTCTGTGCACTGGATATTTGAGAGGCCACAAATGATTGAAGACGAATTAGACAAAATATTTTGTACATGCATATTACTTCACACAATTTTATCATCAGTAAGGCTAGCAGTGGGAAAAATATATTGCTCTAAAGTTACTGTAAGATAAAATTCAGATATTTCATGATGTTTTCAGAATTTTTGGTTAAGTTTTGCATTTATGGGTTCAACATACAAGTAACAGAGCGCTTGTGCATTGAAGTTTACATGCGTTTATTCTAATAACTTTTAACCTATGATTTTAACAAAGTTAAGTGGATTGCTGAGAATCTGGAAGGTAATGAAACCATTGCAAATTCACGAACATAGTAAAATGGATATGTAAAACACAGAGGAGCTGGCGGCTATACTGACTATCGCCAAAAAATATTAAGCGAGAGCACTCTTATGAATGCTCCAACCTTAGGAGTAGTATCAAGTATTACAGAACACTTCAGAAACTGGTTTCAAGTGATGAAGTCTTACAGAAACATTCCCAGTTAGCCATTCACATGACAGTCAGATTTTTTTACGAAAGCAAGGGCTGCAGAATTAATCATTAAAGCCAGCAAGGGATTGTGAGTAATAACAAGCAGAAAGAACATATGGTAGAAACAGATAATAGTCTGGGTTAGAATCTTATTTAAGCGTACCAAAATATAATAAGCACATACAATTTTCTTGATACTTAGTCCCCAGTGATTTGTGTAAGGTAATTGTGATTTTTTTTAATTGAACGTTTTAATAGGTATCATAAATAATACATTTAGACTTTGTGACCTGATAAAATAGAATCTTTTGAGAGGGTTGAAAATTCCAACTTCTAGTTTATTGCTCTAATTCAGAATTAAGGTGTTTTCGTCTGGAATGATTCTTCTTTCAGGTGGTAAAAATACATCAAAGTAAGGACACTTCTTTCAGGAGAAAATACATTTCTCATGGAAGTATAGCATTTTAAACAGGAATAATATAAAATACTCAATTTAGAAGAAATTTTACAAGCTTTGACTTGTGAATGAGTGAAACATGAAAATAATTTTGTTTGATTCTGATTCTTATATATTCTTACCGTTTCACTGAAGGTAGCTTGATATGAAACCCTAAGCATCATTTTGATACCACAGGAAGCTAAAATGCAAGTTTATCTTGTATTTCAGTGGTACACTGCTAATTCTTGCTTTCTTAGTTGTTCTTCATTTCTGTCTCCAAATGGAAAGAAAGGGGGAGGGGNGAAACTATTTTGTCAGCAATAAAATCTGCATAAATATTATTAAACTGTCACTTCTTAATACTGAGCAAATAGTTTTTAGCTTCATAATCATCAGTGGCATTCTATTTGGGCATGTCCTACTAAATCATCAGGCACTATCTGAAAACAGGACATATAAGTCCAATTGGGAAAAACATCTATAAAATTGCATGTACAAGTATGAATCATTATTTCCACTGCAATGATCCTAGTTCAAACTCTGTTTCATCATTTCCAATTGTTTTCTGTTTCCTGTATCCACCGCTACTTCATCTGTAGAATGGGAACCAGTGGATGTGTCCACCTTCCTGTACAGCTAAAGAAACAGTTGTTTAACTTACAGCCCCCACAGCCCATTTCATTGTGCCCTGGCGGGTTCAAATCCATGCTACTGCCCATGCAGGACAGCACATGTCCAATGAAGTGGATCAAACTGATCTAGGATGTTGTAATGAGTTGGACCTGACACACAAGATCAAGGCACAAGAGAGATGCCACTTAAATAAACTATGGTAAGAGTCATGGTAGCCAGGTGCTAGTTATACTTCTGTCATGTGCTCTGTCGAATAGCACAGTGTGTCACAAGTCCATGTCCTGGGTTCCCATATGGTGGGTTTCAATCATATGACCAATGCATGGAGCGAAGTCTGAGTAATGTCTGCGAAAGCACCACAGCCACCACTCGTGAGTCTCCAGTTATTTAAGGTGCAGACATACTGGGAGCAATTTACAGACAGAGGTTGGTCTTTTGAGTTCTAAAATGCTTCAGGACACATCTGGAAAAGTGAACTGATTCTTTACAGTTGTGTATGCTTATCATTAGATATGCTTACTAGCAAGAGCTTTTATACTCACATGACTGCTTAACTGACCCCAAAGTCTAGGGTAAGTTTATACATTGTTAATTTAAGTTTCCCATTTTTAATCACAGAAAGTATTATTTTATGGTTCATTTTTGTGAACATTTTCAGAAATAAGTAGCATCAGTTTTGGTATTTGAGAGAATAGTAGAAGATACATTCTCTTGTGATAGTTGTCTCATTGTGAATTCTGTAAACCTGAAGCCATCAAAAATTATATAATGTAGTGCTGCTGTTGAACAGCTAAGAGTTCATCAGACTAATAATGCAATACATGTCAAAAATGTAGAGCAAAATTTACAATCACAGAACTACATAGAACATCAAAAATATTGCACCATAAATGTTCATTACAGTATGCAGCTCTATGAAAAGCCTCATTTATCATAGAGTGCAGTGATTGGTTTTACCTATTTTAAACAAAACTAGGTATTTGTTTACTCATGTCATCAAGCTATTTTTCCACAAAGCATTGCCTCCAAATAACTACTTAATGTACTTAATGATAAATCACTTTACGTTAAGTGCTTCAGGAATTGCTTTCTTTCTCTCTTTCTTTCTTTCTTTCTCTCTTTCTTTCTTTCTTTCTTTCTTTCTTAATTTCTTTCTGAAAGAAAAATGGTTTCTTCAGAAAGAAAGAAAGAAGAAAGAAAGAAAGGAAGAAATGAGAGCCAACCACTTCTCTGTTAAAGTTAATGTATATTACAGAGTTGTTTCATTTCCTTGAATTTCCATAAATTCTGTGATTTGTCTTGAAACAGTGATCTACTGCATGCAAAAATATAGTGACAATAAGTGTTTTTGATATCAAGGTATAAATTTAGTCTGTAGTAATCTTGTTGTAAGAAGCTTATTTCTGTGACCTTATTGTGGTTGGCTGCGTTAGCAGGTTTGCTGAAATAATGAAGGAAGGGCACTAAAGGGGACAGAGAAAAGATAGCTAATAATAAGCATACTTGGTTCTATTTTCTTTGGAAAAAAAAATAAGAGAGAAAAAGGAAAAGGGGGAAAAAAGGAAAAGAAAGAGAAA
>JACDJE010000499.1:251990-362405 GCA_016647715.1 Pavo muticus
AAGAAAAAGAAAAAGAAAAAGAAAAAGAAGAAAAAGAAAAAGAAAAAGAAAAAGAAAAAGAAAAAGAAAAAGAAAAAGAAAAAGAAAAAGAAAAAGAAAAAGAAAAAGAAAGGTTGATCAAAGTCCTTTTTAGAAATAGAATGTGAAAATGAAATGTACCTGGCAATATTAAGTTATTTAGGCTGCAAATACAAAAATTCAGTCCAGTTTGGTTTTATTTGCTGTAGAGTAATGATAGATTTTGGCAGGACTCACATCCATTATTATTATTCGCTTGTGCTTTAATTGACTGTATCTGTGATTCAAATCTTAAATGCTACCCTGACTGTGAGGAAGTCTGTAGTTAACCAAAGAGCAGCTCATACACCATTGCTTGAATGGTCAAATTAAAATTCCTGTGCATATTAGACACTATATTATTATATTTAATTACATAGGATATTCACTAAATTGCTTCAGAATTTTGTGACTTTTGGCCCAGAAACTGATTTTACTTATGAATCTGATATGTTCAAAGCTGATCTTATTCTGTGAATAAATTTCTTGCCTATTGTCTATTGGCTGTGTAGCGTATTTGTGTAACATGAGAAAAATAGTTCCTTCAAAGAACAAAATATACATAGTTATAGTATGTATGTATTTTTTCTGAACAATGTAATTTCTCACTTTACCCTTTACTATTAAGATAGCACATTTCATATATTCATAACTGATTGATAGACTTTTCCCTGAGAGTTTTTTATTCTATCTGTCCAACCTTTGCTGGTAGAGCCCTGAATATTCCTAAATTATCATTTTTAACAATGTATGTAAATACTCAGTTTCCTCTCCATGGCTTTTCTTATGAGGATTGGCGGGGTACCTGGAAAGGTCATCAGCTCCAACCTTCTCTAGGAGAAGGGAGGCTAGCTAATGCTGCTGGCCTTGCTGACACTACATAAGTTGGTGTTAGAATTGAATTGTAGGTTCTTATTTACATTACCCACTACTAATACTAGGCTGAAATGAGTTTAAACTTGACATAATTGAAAACAGTAAAACAAAGAAATAGATATCAAATCTGAATATCTGGATTCTGTTTGGAATTCAGAGTGACCCTAGCTAACAGCAACCTGGGTTCAGCAATCAGTCACTGGCAGTTATTCAGTAAGGGGAATGGTGTCTTTGAGAAAAGCTGCCAAGAGGCCTGAAAATTACCAGTCTGAGACTTACTTTCTTAGAGTGGCTGATCTCTTATAGATGATTAAGCCCTTTCAGAAAAGCTGCTTAGTGATATAAACTGATTCTCTTTTGAAACTGTGAGGAAGGAAGACACACTTGAAGAGAGTTAAGAATTAAACAAAGAGCAATTTAGGAGTTTAAGGACATTTTCAGTATCAGTTTTATTTCCTGGCTACTGGCTCTTTACAGTGCTGAAAAGAAGGACATTGGAGAACACAGAAAATTTTAACTGTGGATAGTGTTTTGGAGTTCTTATTTTATTTATTGCTGTTTTTTTAACATATATATACATTCCTTTTAACTGCCTGATGCCAACCTGTTCAAATATATTCTGTAGAAAAAGAAACATTTTCAACAGACTGTGAAGAGTTTGAAAGCCTTTTTCAGGGCTGCAGTGAATAGTCAAAAGTGCCGGCTGTTTCTCGTTTGCCTTAGTTCTACAGTTCTGTGCTCTGTAGCGCCTGCTGTAACCAGCCAAGGATTTACCATAAGAGTACCCACTTGAATAATGAGATAAGAGGCCTGAATATAGGAAACATTTGCGCAAAGGGCAAGTCTCATGCAGCAGGAAATCCCAGTTATCCCTTCTAGTCTGTGCTCTCAGCCAGCCACATCTCTGCCAAAGCATACCATAGGAAAAGGACGTTCCCTTACACAGTTACAAGTGCTTCATGACTAGTGTGGGGCACATCCAGTGCAACTGTCCTGCTTCCCCGCTGATTAATATATTTCTTAGACAAGTTTAGAATTTTATCTTTGCTGATGGCCTTTCTGTGGGATCCTTTTGGAGCCTATATTCCTCGTCCATCTCCAAGAAATAAGATGAGATTTCGCTTTTTGAAGTCCTACAGGTATCTCTTCTAATGGCTTATGGTGTAATTGACATAGATAATAAAGGCAACTGTTTTTTTTTGTTGTTGTTGTTTGTTTGTTTTTTACAAGATTTTAGTATATAAGAGCCTGGAAATGTCTTGTATTAGTTTTGACCCCTGCTATTTCCTTGAGTTCATAAGGGCTTTGCTGAACCTGTGTAGTAGGAAAATAGTGTCTCCGTGTTATTGTGTAGTAGTATAAATAAGTGATCGTGGAAGTTTATGAAACTGGACTATTCAACTAAATAATAATTTTGAATCTATTATTTGCACTCTAAATCTGAGAAAGGTGCAGAGTAAGATTTATGTCAGTGTTCTTGTGAAAGTACTCATTCTAGATATTATAAGTACTTACCGTAAGGTAATTTATATAGTTATAAAAATGACTCCTAACTAAGTCAGAAGTAGTTAATCTTTAATGCTGATGGACTTTTACTGATTTGAGTAGCCAGAAAGCCATATTTGTTAAGTATTTTTGTGTTCAACATGTAAAAAGTATAATCACGATAAAAATACACAGATTCTGTTTTTACCTTAGCTGATATTCAAAAATGACAATAGCAAAGTATGTTTTTCAGTATTTCTTGTACTGCTTTCTGCAAATGGATCGATACTTGTACTGCAGTTTCTTTGCTTTTATCTATAATAGATGTAAAATAATTTTTAAAGTTTAAAATTTATAAAAGATCCTCCCACTTGTATATAAGACATTGTAGAACTTGTTAAGTATAATCTTCACTATTCATTGAGACATAGTCGCATTTATTTGCACGTATGTAAAATATCAAATGCCCATAGAATAACTGCTTTAAGTAAGGTTACCAGTGGCAAATACTGTCAATGTAAATACTATCAAAAATTGGCTAGATACAATCCAGCATTCACAGTGTTTTCTTTGCCAAAACTAGACAGTTTATACAGAGGGAGCTGTTTTTATCACAAAAAAAAAAAAAAAAAAAAAAAAAAAAACAAACAAACAAACAAAAAAACCAATAATGGGATTTGAATAGAGAATAAACATATGGTATCTGTTATGATTCTTTTTTAAATTCAAAATTGGATCATATAGTTTGATTAACATTCTCTTAAGGTGGTATTTTTATCTTTTTTTTTTTTCTTCAAAAATCCTAGTAATATCTTTTAGAATCTTATATCAATGTTTCAAAAGAAAAAAATTACATCAGGTAGCATGTTAATACAGGATATCCTTTTTTATGATTAACTTACATAAACAGAGCACATTGTCTATTTATGTTTGAGTCTAACAAGAGTAGCCTGAAAAGTTGTTAATAAAAATAAAAAAAGTCTTACCTGAACTTCACAGATGGGAATGAATTTTGTTTTACCATAGTAATAGTGTTACAGGTTTGTTTTCCAGGGGCTCTAAAGAATTAGTGTGAGGTTGATGGTAATATTTTAAAAGCTGAAGCATAGTTGTGTTATTCAGTGTCAGCCATTTATTTTTATTAGTTAATTTAAACATAACTTGTGACAGAGAAGAGGATTAAAAAAAGATAAGATATACATATTTATGTCACTGCCATAGCTCCATTCACACTATAGGTTATATTTAGAAATCTACTACAAAATTTTACAGTACGCAGTACCTATGTAATTTAATAATCTTGTTTATGTCAACTGGCAGTTCTGCTCACGTCACTGAACTATCTGATGTCAAGGAGCTTTGGTTTCTAGAACAGAATACCTGATAATACTGTCCAGGCTTTCCATAACTAACATTGTTTAGTAAAACATGCTGTTCTATTTTATAATTTTAGTTTAAATTGTGAAGTTGCCTATGTTTTTACAATGTACATTTTGGGCAAAAACATAGTGTTTCTCCTTTGATACACTCAAAAAACTATTGATTAAATGAATTGTTGTGTTTTCTACTTCCGTGTTTCCTTTTTGAAAGATTATGTGATACATCAATCCCCCCTTCTCTTCAAATACTGATTTGAGTTTCTTTGCTGAGCAGCAGGTACAGAGGGTTGCATATGTGTTTGAAAGGATGGTGGAACAACTAGGCTAATGGAAGTCTCTAGAGAGGAGAAAAAAATGTATTGATACAGAAAAATTTTTCTAGGAAGAGCTGGAATGCAACACAGTTACACAGAACTAATCTTCCTCTGCCCTTCCCATTGAATAAACCCTAGTTTGAAGCCTCAACAATTGCCCTGTGAAAGGAGACAGAAAAAAAAAAAACAAAAAACTCCACCTTCACCTTGTAGAGGTTCACTTTGATTCACTATCCTCCAGAAGTGCAGTGTTCACAGCATTAGGTGTAAAGCCAAGGCCAGGGCCGTGTGCTTCACAGCTAAGAAACCACAGGAGACTGCCAAACCATAATGTGATTTCAGCATATTTTTATAGGTTGGAGAAAGAGAAGACTTGTTTATTTTTGTTGAGATGTATGCCCATCTGCCTCTCTGGTAGATTAACATTCTTCTACTCCAGTATAAGCAAAATATTTGTAAATCTTCATGATGTTTCCAGATGACACAGACATGCTCACCTCTCTTTCACCTCTCTTTTTTTTTTTTTTTTTTAAGTTCTTGAAACCCTCTAACTGAAGCCAACTTCATATCCTGAAACACAGACATAAATCGTGTTTTCTCTAGCATTTAACTTTGCTCAGAATTATACCACTAGAGGTGGCTGTAAAAACTATGTCCTTATAGTAGCAGTTATGATTTAGAGCCTTCTGAGGCCTCTGAAGAAAGGACACTGGCAGAAGCTTTCTTCAAGGCCTCTAAATCCTATAATGCATGAATGACAAAGAACTGTAACACTTATGACTTTTCCTACACATAACCAAGACATATGAATAAGAACATGCTATATGACACTCAGTTCTTCTAAACAGACCCTCCCACTGTCTTAACAGTAAGTCCACAGGATCACTTAGAAGATTCACCATAGGGAGCAGGATTTGCCCTACATATCTTGCTGGACATTAAATCTTCTATCACCATAAAGGATTTGCAAATAACTGAATGGAAATCTGAGTAAAATCTGTTTGAATAGATTCTGGCAGTGGTATGCATTAAATTGAATAATCAAAGACCTAATAATTTTTTAAAAAATTACTACACTGTCAGAACTATATCTTCATTCGAATAGCTGTGAAGATGCACTTCCTGAGATGCAGTAATCATGAAATATCTTTCTTTATACAGAAAACAAAAGAAAGAAAGGTTCTTTGTTGTTGTATGTCTTTCTTTTTTTGTTGTTGTTCCTTCCTCTGTTCTCTGTTTTTCTTCTTTAGCTGCCATCTGTCATATTTCCCTGGACCAGAGGAATGGTCATGTGGCTGAAGCCACTGCCAACATCACTTCTTCAGCCAGCTGCTCAGGGCATTTGTACGTAAGGAGGCAGATTCCCTCCTGCCAGATAATTGTACTCCAAGCCACTAAACTCTCAGGAGCTAAGCTGTAAATGGAATCTCTCTCTCAAACAACCGTTTTCAGGAATTCCTATTCTTAGGGTGTTTCTTAATGATGCCAAAGCTTTCTTAGTTAGCAGAGTGTAATACTCTAGCTTCTTTTGCTATTACCAGGCTTGCAATAAATATAATAGGAATTGGAATAGAAATCAGATTAAAGCTTATTATTTTATTTATTATGGATTAAAGTCCCAATACACTGGAGCTAGTTTGCTTCTTTATGACTAGTCACTCAGCAACGTCTGAGAAATGAAATTTTTGAATGCATAGGTGTAGACTTTTCTAGCTAACTTGATGAGTGAGGCAATTGTTTCATTTTCAGCTCAGAAGTTCTGTAATTCAGAAGATGTCACATCACTTAAAATGACGTTTTGAGCCTAATTCAGATTTATTTTCAATAAAACTACATGCCAAAATGTCATCGTAGCCAGTTCAACCATTTGATTATGTTAACTTGAAATCGTTGGGAAAAAAATAATGAAAAATAGCAGAGCTTATTGCTGGTCGGGTTAAGTAAGAATAGGAAGATAGGTGCAAGTGAATCATACTTGACACTTGGTGTTGCTGTAAACTTATATCCTTGGCAGAATTGCATAGACCATGTTTCAGTACCAGTTCCTAAAAACTCAACAAGTCAAGTTATAGCCCATGGGTCCCCAACAGCAGCAAGAGAATTGAAGTCGTATTTTCTAAAGCTTCAGACTGTGCTTGTATTTCTTAGGCATGATTGATCCTCACAAAGATAAGTTGAGTCAATCTATCATAGTGTGACAAGTTGACTGTCAGTATTTCCCATTTCTTCTTTGGACTAGCAATATTAGGTACTTGTTTTGTGGGTTTTTTTGTTGTTCTTACTATCATGAAAGAGGTTTAGCTAATGTTGAATGAACAGAAAACTGAAGTATACATACATAGAAATTTCATCATTAAGGTTTTTCTAGTTTCTGCTGATGTAAATTCTAGTAGCCAAGACTAATGGTAAGCTAGAACCTGTATGAAGAACCATCAGGAAATACAGACTGAAGGAAATTATGCTAAGTAAGGTTGCTATGGTTTACAATAAATAAGTATCTTGGTTTTGCTATTCATTGCTGAAACAATCATTGTATGAAGTTGATGTTCCAGATTAAACTGGAAGCAGGCTTTAGAATCCCTTGGAATGAAGAAAAAGATTTCACTAGCCATTAACACCAGGAAACAGTCCATTTGATTTACAAATTTTAGATGTCCATG
Organism: Pavo muticus; assembly: GCA_016647715.1. Lineage (NCBI taxonomy): Eukaryota > Metazoa > Chordata > Aves > Galliformes > Phasianidae > Pavo > Pavo muticus. Next base: position 258,762 of record JACDJE010000499.1, read on the forward strand.
GATATTTATGTTAATATCAAGACTGTCTGACTCGCAATTCCCTTATGTATAACAAATTCTAGAAGCACTATAATTAGATCATCCAATCTGATACCCAACACATTAGAAACAAGCTGACGCTAGTTCAGCATGTACCATGTCAAAATGTTGTAATTAATTTCTAGAAACTGCATTATAGAAGAAGAAAACTATTATGGGAGTAACCTGTTAATGTTAATTTTATGCCATTGTAGAGTATGTTTAGATCCATTGTGGATCTGAATACATTATTTTTTACTGCAAAGGAAATTAAAAATTTCAAATTTCTTGTTGGAATTAGTAAATACAATTCATTTCTTAGCCCCAGAAAACACTAATAGATGCATACCTCTTAGTGTTTCGGTCATCCATGTGAAAACAGTATGTGAGCATTAATAGAGAACTTCTGCAATATGGCAAAAGGCAATTTAAAGCTCTAATGTGCCTTTCTTAAGCGTGCCTTTAATTCTATGAGTTTAAAAAAAGAAAAAAAAAGAAAGAAAGAAAGAAATGAATGGTATATAAAAAATGATTTTAAAAAAAAAAAAAAAAAAGATAACAAAATAACACCAGAAGACAACCATGGCTCTTGCCCACATAGAACATTCTGGCACACACACCAGTCCAGTGTCCTTATCCATGAGGCCAGCTATATTTCATAGCAGAGGTGGTCCATGACAGCTAATCCAGTCTCCTGGACTGTGTCAGCAAATGTTTGAGAAAGAATAGCAAGAAACTTGCTGGTTACAGTACAATATTCCCTGAGAGAATACTTCTGAGAGAAAAATTTCAAGTCTCCAGCAGATCCCTAACAATTAGTGTTTTTTGAAATGATGCTAAGTTTTTGTGTCATATCTTTGGACATTTGCTTTCACAGGTGAACTCTCTATGGAATGTAAACATTTCTTCATCCTGTTTACATCATTTGCCTTCTAGTATTTTTTTTAATAAAGGTTTTGTGACCTTATGTTGGTGAAAGGGTTAGTTGCTGTTTTGTGAATTTATATGCCCCCCCTTTTCATCAGCTTTCCAAGTTATCTTTCCTTTCACTGCATCTTTTCACATGGAAGTATTGTCACTTCCATATCATTATGTTGATCTCTTAGTCTCTTCTCCTAGCACAATGTTCCTTCTGATGCTCAGTGACTAGAAGGAAACACTAAGTTTCTAATGAGAATATCTTTGTAAATAAAGCTATTCCTCTTGTAAATGAACCATAATTTTAAAGATGTTCCATTGTAATATTTCCATTATTACCACCTATTTCAGTTTTAATGTAGCATAACAGATTTGCTGAGTTACAGATATTGAATCCTGAGCAATTATCTCCCATTCCTTGAAATACCTGATAGTCTCTGTACTAGCATGTTTAGACTCTGTATTTTGAAAAGTGTTGAGTAGTCTCAGTTTCATTGCGATGTAATTTTTCTCCTGTTCCATGACTACCCATTCTCTTTTTTTTCTGAGAGAAGTTCACAAGGATGCAATATTGAATGAAGGCAACAGGAATTTGCGGGAGGTGGAATTTCATTCCAATTCCTATTGGAAATCTTACTTTTCTGAAAGAAAAAATAAATCCTTCCTGATGCATGGCCAGTTTTACACAACTTTCTATGGAAAGAACATTTCTGAAGATGAAGAAATCTACACTGTGATTAAGATTTTTAGCCTCTTTTCTCCAGGGTTCCCGGCTTGCTGGGAAGTCAGAGAGTCCTTCAGGCAAGCTGCCAGAAACTGAGCAACCATAAACAGGAGACATATGCTTCCCATCAACTGTCCTATACACTTGGTCGTTAATACATGTGTATGTCTTTTTGTGTACATATACATCTATATATGTGCATATTATATTTGCCTTAAGCATACACATGTATAGCTATATACATATATCCTTCATTAGAATGAGTGAAGCATCAGAAGTTGGTCAGGAAGAAATAGTGCTTACTTTATTGTTTGTCCACATGAACTCTACTTCACTCTATTTATTTATTCATTTAATCTGCTACATTTCCAGTCAGTACTCAGTTTTTTAGTGGCTTAGCTTTCACATACTTGGTAGAAATTTCTGTTGAAACTGCAAAAGCAGTGACACAGCAGAACAAACAACAGCATAGCTGAAGCATATCTGTCGTCACTCCCAAGCAGGATAAGATAAGTTCCTGTTAACACTAGCTGAAGTTGTTTAGCTAGTGAAGAAACCTAAAATGGAAGAAAGCAACACTACTTAAATGGGATATAATTGTTTTCAGATGGAGAATGGGAGGCCCTGTATTGCCTTGGTTCTAACATACGCAGATATAAATAAATAAATAAATAATAAAAAGAAAACTACAAAGTAGCTCCAGCTTGAGCTACATATGTATTGCTGTAATATACCCTCTAAGTCAGACTGTGAATACAACTTAAACTGCAGTTGCTGGATGGTAAGCCATACCAGATTTTTCAGTGTCCACATGACTTCATCTGAAGGCACTTTTTCCTTCCTCCTGCTCTTTCCAGACACCATCATTCACCTAAGCCCTTGTTATAAACTGCTATGGAAGTACTAGCAGCCACCAAAATCACTTGGGTACATTGGCATACTTCCACAACTTTTGCGTTGTCAGGAATTATGTTTGGCCAACATCAGATCTACTGCAAAAAGCTTCTTGCCCACAGAAAATGAGAGAGTTCACACTCCAAAGAAAACCTTGCTAGTTTCATAAATGGTGAATTGTCTACTTTCGCACACGACCATTTCAGGTGTGTTTGGAAGCAAGGACAACTGGCTGGCTGAAGCTTCCATTCTGACCAAGGGGTAATGCATCCCTAGGGAATTAGAACTTTTTTCTTCAAATCAGAAGTACTTCATTCTCTTCCACTGAATGTAATGTTTTCTTTTCCTTATGATAAACTGATTGTGGCAATACATGGAATTTAAAATTACCAATTATAGTATGGCAAATACAGCAGGATCTGCTAATCAGACAGCTCTGGTGTCAGGCAGAAGCATCGCATTGAACTGAGAAATATGTAAATGATGTAGTTTCTGACCTTAATTAATATGACACTAAAAGTCTCTGATGTTTTCTTCTGTTTATGTGGTTTTCCTAAAAGTGCAAAACATGTTTCAACTTCTAATGGAGTTTCTAGGTAACCATCTAATTACATCATTTTTCCTTGCTTTTTGCTGGTCTTACTCATAAGCAAACAACAAAAAAATAAAAGGAAAAAAATGTGGTTTTGGAAGAGCTCAACTGGAAAAGTAGAGAAGTCAGCTGTTCTAAGCAACAAAGCCCATCCGTTTTATGTCATGTACTGGAAGGCAAGCCAAATGTTTCAACATCACTTGAAGCAGGACTGAACAGTAAAAAAATTGATAAATTGAAAATTTGAGTCAGTCTGTAAGGCAGTAGAAGATAAAAGCAGAGAGTAGGGCTTACTGGTAGCACAGGAAAAAAGCTAATTTTCTTCTAAATCCTGTAAAAAGAAAACACTCCCATGAATATGCTGTGAGATGTTCAGAAATGATGAGTTCCTAAACTGAATTATCTATTCAGTATCATTTCCTTGCAGCTGAGAATTAGGGAGAAATTTAGCATTTTACTGCCATATGTGGTTAAATATGTCAGCATTCATAATGAAAATACAGAATTTTGCATTTTTTTTTTCCAATAGAGAAAAAAATGGCAGTCATACCTTCTCTGAACATTAATCTCAGCATCCAGATGAAAACCTTAATGAGAAAATCACACAGTCTTAATGAAGCTATTAAGTTGAAAACAATATTTTTTCCTTATTTCCTCTTGTCTACAGTCCCTTTTTAAGCTTTCTTCCATGTACAGCATCTATTGAAACATGGCTTATTTTGAGGCTCTTAGCAATTTAGCATAAAAATGCATTTTGTTCTTGTTTCTGATAAACAACTCTGCTTGGGATGACAGATACAGAAAGAATTCTAACTAGAGTGGCTTCACAATTCAAATCCAAGCACATTTTAATGAAAAAAAAAATATTTAGTGTTTATAGTCAAGAGTATAAATGATGTAACACAACTGGTGTATTGATACTTGGAGTTAATAGCAAAATTTAGTGTGATCTCATTAAGTTCTTTTTCCAAAATACAGACAAAACTTTAGATATGTTAGAGACGCATATACCCTTGTGATCCACCAAGTGCTTAAGCTTTACTCCCACATTTTTTCTTGCTAGGCTGTCCTTGCTAGAATATTATTTACAATAAAATGATAATAGAAAAAGATACACGTTTATGCTTTGCATACTTTTCTATTCAGAATCTTAAACACATCACACATTAAGCTGCAAAAGCATATAAAATTGAAATAGAAATATGTATTAATCTAGGTAGTGTCTGTTAAACAGAAAATCATACAAGGATACAAATCTTTTCTATGCCAAATGTCAAAAGATGTATGTTTCTGTAAATTTTGATACAAAGCTCTTTTTGAGGTGTCTTGATGGTATTAGAAAGTGCTAGCCCAGTTGGTTTTAGTGAGAGCTTTTCAGTGGCTCTGATTTTTCCTTGTTTGTGTCTACATGGTGAATAAATCAATCCAGAAGTCCTTCCAGCTGATGAACTAGGAGTACCTGGCCTGACAATGTTGACAAAACTAATCTGTGCTACTCCATTCTCATTTGGAGCAGTCCTTCCAGATCTCAGGTGGTCCATGGTAATTCATGAGTCATTCTCAGATGTGCTTGGGGGACTCTTAAGTGGCCCAGGCCAATGTTGTGCCATAGATCTTTCTAACAATGAGTAATGCTGGCAAAGAAAAATAGAGGTCTTCAGAAACTGTGGCAAAAAGAGATGATAGTGGAAATGTGGGTTAATGGAAACCAGAGTAATACAGAGATGTTGAAGTAAAGAGTCTCAAAGCAGGGACATCACTATTTAATATTTAAATTGCATATGTAATTTATATGATGAATGAAAAACTTAACATGAGCCAGCAGTGTGCTCTTGCAGCTCAGAAAGCAAATGGTATCCTGGGCTCCATCAGAAGAGAGGTGGCCAGCAGGGACAGGGGGGTGATTGTCCCTCTCTACTCTGCCCTTGTGAGGCCCCATCTGGAGTACTGTGTCCAGGTCTGGAGCCCCCAGTACAAGAAAGACAGAGAGCTGCTGGAGAGGGTCCAGAGGAGGGCAACAAAGATGATCAGGGGGCTGGAGCACCTCCCTTATGAAGACAGGCTGAGGGAGCTGGGCTTGTTCAGCCTGGAGAAGAGAAGGCTGTGGGGTGACCTAATAGCAGCCTTTCAGTACCTAAAGGGAGCCTATAAACAGGAGGGCAGTCAACTCTTTGAAAGGGTAGATAACAGCAGGACAAGGGGAAATGGTTTTCAGTTCAGGGAGGGAAGATTTAGGTTGGATGTCAGGGGGAAGTTCATTACTATGAGAGTGGTAAGGTGCTGGAAGAGGCTGCCCAGAGAGGTTGTGGATGCGCTGTCCCTGGAGGTGTTCAAGGCCAGGTTGGATGGTGTCCTGGGCAGCCTGGGAGGTTGGTGGCCCTGCCTGGCAAGGGGGTTGGGGATTCATGATCCTCGAAGTCCCTTCCAACCCGGGCCATTCTGTGATTCTGTGTGATACGTGCACTGTATATGAGTAAACCTCCATTAGGAACATTTTAGTGTCTTTCAACTCCATTGAAGTAAACTATCATAGCTTTCTATTGGATTATATTCTGATAGTGTATGTCACAGTACAGTCAATCTCAAGTNCTCAAGTGGTTAAATCTAAAAGGGCTTCCCAAAGCCAGAAAAGCTGGGAGCTTGATTTACATGTACAACTGCTGGACTTCAGGAGCTTTAATGAAAATATCATAGTCTGTGAGACTGGAAATAAAGTTTTAGAAGTTGGCAAGGCAGGGTAATGCCACTTTAATAGTCATACCTTTAATTTATTCATCCAAAACTCTATTTCAATAAGGGTTTTCAATGCAATATGAACAGTGGAAGTAAGTTCCAGACTGGTCATCATGATGTTGGACTACTTTGAAGTATTTGTTTCTTTCAAAGTAGAGTACTAAGGTAGTCAAGTGATTAACCCAGGCTGCTATCAACAGCCTTTTCTTCCCTGATATCCTTTCAAGATGCAGATTTCCCAGCAGTACAAGAAGATTGTTTTAAGATGCAAAGAGATAAGTAGACTATTCTAGAAAAGCTGTACTTTCCATTGAGAAAGAAAACTGCTAAATTTGTATCTCTTCATCACTTCAAAGCAACAGTTGGTCTTTGACCAAAAAAACATTTTATAACTTGGACTATACATTTGAATTAATCCGTCATTTTGATTTTAGTTTATAGTAGCTAATGTAAGTTTAAACTAAGGAGGATAAAAGGTAGTCAGAGAACATCAGTGAAAATTATTTATTACAGTGAAGATGTCTGATGTGATCACAGTTTGCCAGTTTACCTTTAATAAAGAGAAGTATATGGGTGCCTTTTATTGTAAATAATTTCACCAAAAACACTTTTAAGTATTCAAGATAACATTTATTTTGGATAAAATACATTATTTTGATCCTGTAATATTTAGTTCACCATTAAGTTTCATACACTCTGTTGCTATAAAAGGATAAGAGTCAAACTGCTTCCAAGTAGACACTTTCAGTAAGAATCAAACTTGATCATGTCAGCTTTCTGCGTGCACAGTCGCCTCCCTCAAAATAGCTTTTTGTTGTAATAACATAAGCAGTTTGTGGCAATAATGTAAAGCATTCTAGGGCATCTGCCTTCGAAGTCTTACAGATCTTACCCTGAATTTGGTGCAGCATCTTCATTTTTGCCTTTATACCTGATAGCTGAAGGAAGTAAAGTTATAATATACTGTCAGTGACTTTATGTCTCTTTATATACTTAAAAAAGGGATTTTTTGAATTTTTTCTTTAAACTTTTTACATCTGTAATTTATGAGCATTTTCATATTCAATATCTTTAGTTACAACCTAAATAACTGTCTTTTATTATATTTATTATCTGCTCCTGGTTTTTAACTGAATTAATTGCAGAATTTTTGTTTTGTTTCTAGATTATATTTCTGGCTACCAAATTGCTTGCTTTAGTTACCTACTTTCTGTTTGTTCTGTCTCTATGTGTACATAATATTACTGCAATTTGATTTACAGTTAATGGAGTAAGGCATTGTAGAGACCATACTTATGGAAAAATGTATTTCCTTACTTGGCAGGTAGATAAAGAAAATGCTGTGATAATTCTGTGTTATGAAAATAATCTTGTGATTTGCTTCAGCTTTGTCAATATACTTTTAATTTAAAATTCAAAATATTCTGATGCCATTTTTCATCTGCAAATGCTGAGTTGCACAGTAGCACCTGCAGACTCAGAACTGCAAATTAAGAAATGGATAACTACAGGAAGTTAAGAGGAGTCTAAGAATTAACTTTTACAACTTTAATCTCTGTATTTGCTCTGGCTATATTATAGTAAAATATGGGGCAAAGGGAGTGGGGAGGAAAAAACTGTTTATTTTTTGTTTGCTTTATTGTGATTTTCTAAGTAAAACTTTATGGAAAATACCTACCTGTTTTGTACACAAACAAGACAGGCCAGTACTGCTGCCATGCAGAAAGTTTCTCTTATGAGCCTTTGTATTCATAACATTTTGAAACTTTCATATTAGCTCTGTATCTCTCACAGACACTTTGACTGCAGAAGAATTTATTTTATTACTTCTTCCAAACAACGTTCACATGATGACTTTCATATCAGGATGTAAGATTTTGGTCATAGCTCTTGTTGACATGTAACTATAAAAAGTATGTGCTAGTAACTCCTTCAACTAAATTTAATCAAAAGTACAGCAAAAATAAAAATAAAAATAAAAATAAAAACCTAAAGATGTTATAAAGAAGATATTTTTCAATGAAAGAAATACAATTTCAGTAATGTTGTTGGGAACTTAATTTACATACTTAAATGTTTTATTGCCCAGGTCACCAAAGTGACCTGCAAGTATTGACACTCTCTGGAATATTGACCTATATGACGAAAACAGCAATCGTTCTCTCCACGTGTCCCTTGGGTCTGTACATTTTAAAGCAATAGGTGCTTAAAAGCAGTACTGTTTGAGCTCCTTCCCTCTTTGAACCAGTGCAAAGTGATCTAATCAATGTTGTAAAAATTCAGGTCATGTAAACATACTACCATCAAACCCTGCATTTAATCTTCAATCCTTCCGAGGTGGTACGGAAAGTCAAGTTTTGTTGTTAAGCTTTCCATTTTTATTTCAAATACCAAACTTCCACCTAATTTTTCCTCTCCAAAAGGAAAAATTCTGAAAGACAAGTCAAGTAGGCAGTGCAGCGTAACTGTCGGTCACTGCTCAATGTTGAATATTTCTAACCCTACTATACAGAAGCCAAGTATGCTATAAATACAAATCTACATAATATTAATCATTTGGCATGCTCTCAAGCCCATGAACAGTCTTGCATAGCACACTGCTGTTACTCTAGTGTATCAGCCTGAAGCGTAGGGAGAAATCTTCAGAAATTGGCTCTTTGACTTCTATTTGGTCTGGCTCATCTTCACATGTTCAGTTAGATCTTTAGTGTACAAAGTAGTTAAATGTTATAACAAAGTGATTTTAAAAAATAGAGAGAATTCAGTTTCTTACTAATTATACTGGCAAATTTACTGAGAAAAACGTTTTCCAAGGTACGCATGAAATCATACTGACTGAACTCAACATGAAGGTGAATGGCAGAAAACTGACATACAACATTAAAAAATTCAGATTGATTAAAACCAAAGAAAATAGCTTGACTTCATTAGGCTTAGAACATCATTAAGCATGAAATTCAGATGGATTACATGGGAGTATAGATGTCTTCAAATTTCAAACTATGAAAGCTAGAAATTTGAAGACATCTATACTCCCATGTCCTCCATTTGAATTTCATGCTTAATGATGTTCTAAACTTTTGGCTATAATAATAAAATTTAAAATGTTCCATTCTTAAGCTCATGTAACCATCTAACTTTTGCTAGCATTCAAAATACACTGGTGGTTTTACAAATCACAGCAAGAAGCACATTGATATCTGAAGAATGTGAAGTTTTAAAATGTTGAAAAAACGCCAGAAGTTTATGTCAGCGGTAGTTTTTAACAATGTTTGTAATACCAAACATTGCACAGTTTTCTGAAAAGCTAAAAATGTGTATTAAATTCAAAGGAAAAGAAAAGCCATTTACTGTTGAAAAATTTAAATTAAATCTCTGTAAAAAATTCTGTAAATTATTTTCATGTAAGCTGTTACATATATTTAGAGAAGTTTCTTTTTTAAGTAGTTCTGTGTATAATTTACAGCAGCAATTAGAAGAAAACAAAAATTTAGGATGATTTTTGCAGTTCAGTATGCTTTGTTTTTTAATTTTCCTTTGAAGGTTGAACAGAAAACTCTAGGAAAAAAAGCAGTTTTTGAGGAGATCTTTTCTAAGAGAGGTTTAAAGGGGGTATGAAATTTCATAGGGACTTTTTCCCCGCACACAGAGTTTGCATGAAAAACACAAAGAAGTGCTTGAGAAAAGAACAAAAAAAAAAAAAAAAAAAAAAAAAAAAAGGGAGCGGAACCTGCTATTACCAGAATAATACCAGTTGTTAGGCAAACTAATAGATATGGAAAAATGTAAATGACTTGGAGGAAAGAAAATGAAATTTATATAGAAAAAATAACACATATGAGAAAAGGAGGAAGAACTTAGGGACATGCAAATGAAATTATATTGCTGAAGCAGCAGGTCAGGAAGAAGTGGCAGTTTTTGCCTTGGAAGTGGTGATTCCAGACAAGTCTGTCTGGGAGGAGACGGTGAGAGTTTAAGTTCAACAAATCTGCGAAGACTGCAAAACAAAGGATCAAGGCTGAAATTATTGTAGGATGTCATAAAAAAATGAAAGTGGTCTCCATATGACAGAAAAAAAATGAATGAAGTAATGCTCATTTAAATCTCTTCTGCTTGTAAGGAGATATCAAAAATAATGGCAGCCGATAAAGTGAGGTGAGAATGCTACTTAATAACTCCTTCAATATAAGCCTGCTGTTTAAAACCCTTTAAAAATAGTTTTAAAATAATGGATAAGAATGAACAGGGCTAAGGAATTATCTTTGAAGGAGACGTAGGGTAAAACTGAGAGAAGAAAGCAAGATTTCAGTCAGACAGCAAGTTGAAATATGAGAGGAGAGGATGCTGAGTATGAAAGAATTTTTAGAATCAGGGATTCGTTTCTGGCTTCAAAATATGTTGGAGTTCAAGGAGAATGAAAATAAGATTTGGCCAGGAGGAGGTCATTTGAAGCACTGCTTGATGTAACAGCAAATTAAAAAATACTGAGAATCTTTGAAGTTTAGTACAAGCAAATTGTAACAATTTTAAGGACAAAACTGATAACTAACTATTTTAAATGGTTGTGGTTTCCAATTGTGACATAATTGATTTATAGTGAGTAACAATTGTGATCCTGTAACTGTTCTTTAGAAGAATCTGTAATGATAAGCTTTCCAAAAAAATCTACCACAACAGAAATTACTTTGCTGGAAAGAGCATATTCTTCCAGAGGAAAATTAGCTTGAGGAAAAGCTACTTTAAATTAGTTTTTTAATTTATAAGGGAGTAGAGAGAAAAGTGTCATGAATTTTCAAAGAAATGATAATTTAATATTTAGGTTTTATTTGTTTGTTTTTGAGAAAGTACAAATTAAGCTATTCAGTTAACCATATTCTTTTAGAGGTACTCTTTTGCAAGAAAAGAAGTCCAGGGCCCTTAGTTGGCTTGAACTGCTATTGGTTGTGATTTAACATTATCTTTAGTAGAATAATGGTCTTTCAGACATATTAATCACAAAAGGGAAATGAACAGGTAATACTTCCCTTTGCAATTGTAAATTATGACTTTTTTTAAGGAAATGTGGTGTTTTAAGGTTGATGAGTTGCCAGCCTTACGTAAAAAAAAATATTATGAAGGAGAAAGACTTGGTGCCTCTCCTCTTGATAAAATAGTGATTGTTTCTTCTGCATTTAACACAGCAGTAAATGACTATTAGGAAGTCAGCTGGATCAGATTCAGTGGTTAAAAATAGAGATAGCTCTGCTAATCAACTGCTAAAGGGGTGAGTCAAGAAAAGAGAGAAGATTCATTTGCTGTAGTAGAGAGTTATTATTAAAATACATGAAAGGAAAACACTAGCTAAGTATCAGGTAAAACCTTGTTGATTTCAGAATTGCTGTCCCACATATAAATACGCTTGTATGAAAAAAAAGCTATTTAATATACTGAGCTATGATAGATTTTCAAGTATTTGATGACACATAGGGTATCTGTTTTATTCTGTTTTATTTGCCTTTCTAGACAAAGAGGAAAGGTGCACATTGTTAAACGTGTCCAGTGAAGCAATGCTGAAATACTTGTATCTAATTTGTGCAATGTATATATGTACAACATTAAGTTTTTAACTACAGGCCAGTGCCACTGACAATTTTTTATACTTATATTCCAATGTGCTCTTTTTATGCCTGATAACTTGTCAAAGGGGGGAAAAATAACACAGGAAAGTGAAACAGAGTTCAGACAAGACTAATAAATTTGTCTAATAAATTTTGGGAAAATTAGGATCGGTGAACGGGAGAAACCTTATATTTCCCCTTCTAGATGTCAAGGTATTCAGGAGAGTTCAATCTTAAGTAAGATTTAGTGCTAGTCATAGGTGATATACCAGATACATATATTCCTTTTCATCACTTTCCTTCTCCTACTCTCTGGGAAACAAGACCCATAGGGGAGGAGGTGGCACTGTCTTGACATTGCTCCTCTCTCACTTTTTTCGAATACGGAAAGATTAGGCCAAATGTGAAAATACTCCGAAATCTACATTTCTATAAAAGCAAAAACTTTAATCTTGTCTACTTTCAGTTAAACTGCTGCACGTAAGAAAGTCATGTCATAGTTTCTTACAGTTTTTAAGAATTTTATCAAGCATATTCCAAATCACCCATAATCAAGGTTTCCAGTGGACTAGGCAGATATCCCCTGCAGGCCACAGACAGATAGAGAGCTGTGAGGAGCAGTTCACTCTGTCTTAAAATAGATGTCTAAATCATGGAAATAGCCTGCCCCTGAAAGTACCTTTCAGAACTGTCTATAAACAGAGCCTAACTGACCAGCAGAAACCATGAACCAAACCTTCTGACAACTCAAGGCTAGTGAGAAAATTCCTTTCTTGGTGCTCCTCATTTAGATCTCAACGAATGATTCATGAGAAGAAACATATTCTGAATTTGTGCTCATAGAATGTTGTCCTACAAGTTGCCTCATTTTTAAAACAGATTACTGCTTTAATCACAATTTTAAGAATTTTGTATTAAAAATGAAGCAAATCTCTGTGTTATGAGTGTTTATATAAAATGCATGAAGTTAGTCTTTTTGTTGTTGTTGTTCACTGTAGCAGCTAGATTAAGTCCTTGGAGCTTTCCATACCTGTAAAACAAAGATGATAAATGTGATTATAGAATTTTATACAGATTTCAGTGGATGTTTTGGATTAGTGTTTCAGTGGAAACAAAAATGACCAGGAGGTGTAGTTCCTCTTCAAGAAAACTTTAATGGCATAGTGAATTATTTAATTTAACTTCCTCACATTTTTCTGAAAGATGTATAATGTTGTACGTGGAAGTGTTTAAGGAAAGGGCAGGTGTAGCACTTAGGAACATGGTTTAGTGGGCAATACTGGTGGCTGCTAAATGATTGGAATAGATGATCTTAGAGGTCTTTTCCAACCTTAATGATTCTACAACTTTATGTCTTTCAATCAAAAAAGAGTGCTATCCATGTCTGTCTCATTCAGGTCATTGTACAGTACCTGTGGATGACAAGATTCTAGTGAAGAAAAGAGAGTGGGAAAACCACTCTCCTCTCTTTTAGAAAACTGTGCAGATGAAAATATCACAGCTTAAATTTGCTTTCAGGAAGACTTTTTGATTGTATAAATTGATTTCTTCGCAGCTTGCAACAAGACGAGAGCTTTATGAGCTTTATTCACTTTAGAATATGTGTGGTAGGAGAATACAGTTTTGCTGTTAGTGGTAGATTTTTTGTTCTGCAAAAAATAAATTATCTTTAGAAGGGCCTTGATATAAAAGATTTGCTACCGTGCTTAAAACTTAAGTGCATCTGTAAATTTTCAAGTTGTATGTATAAGTTTTGTCTTCTTGAAATCATGGTTTATTTTGTATTCTTGAAATGTAAGTATAATGTCTTCTTGAAATGGTGGTATCCCTAAGTGCCTCCCATATGTATCTCCTTAAGTGTTTGAATGATGGTAGTAAAACTACCCCATTCTTCCGAACAGGAATGAAGTTTATCCCACAAAATATTATTTGATTGTTATGCTTACTTAGCAGTAACTTTGTCCAAGATCAGCATTAATTATGAAATTTTTGTAGAGGAAATACAGTTCTTACTATAGTCTCTGACCATGATGAGTAGTCCCTGCATAATCTACAAAAAAAAAAAAAAAAAAAAAAGTCTTTACCTTTTCTTTTTATCCAGAAAAAGAAAGATTGACGTATTCAACTTGGAAAACATAGCTACTGGTTAACTCTGCACTGACTTAAGTTTAAGCAACCTATGTTTATTTTTTAAGCAACTGTTTGACTAAGACAATGTAATGCAAGTTTGTGTCTAGCAAATAGTTGCTAATGAGCTATGAACCCTTGAAAAACAGAAGGTATGATGGAAACATCAATAGATTTTCCCTCTAAAAGCATAATTACCTCTGTAATTATGGCAATATGTCCATTTAAATCTGACATGACTGTATTTTTATAATGCAAACTACGTTTTTATAGTTATATAGAGTTTGAATATCTGTTCATGTGTGTATGTCTTATTTAAATAGAAAAAAAAAAAAAAAAGCCTTAGGGAGCCTTAGTTCAGCTCAAGTCCAAAGTTTTCATGTGGTCTAGTATTTAATTATAGCCTACTGACTGTTTTCCATTATTAGTCCAATGTTTGCAGTTAGCTTTTATTCCAGCCTTAAAATTTGACCTAGTCATAGCCCACAGCCATAGCTGATATCATTGGTTCATGAACTCACAATATTTTCCTAGAAAGTAAAGTCAGAAAAAATATTTTTTCTATTCCTTAAAATGATACCTTTTTTTTTTTAATCTCTAGCGAATGAAGCTTTTCACAGGTACTTAGATTAACAGTGTTAAGCTTCTTTGTTCTGCAACTGAACCTAACTGATCCATTATAATCAGTTAGTAATGAATTTATTAATCTCCAAATACATCACAGAATGAATTAAATGAGAATTTAGCTAAAATAAAGGCAGAATGATGGAGGGGTGCATTTTTACCGTAGCTGATCAGGAACCTGGCTTCTGCTGTGTTGGGCATTGAGGGACTGTAAGCCCTCTCCACAATGCATGCCTCAACTGCTGTTCATGGCACAGCATGGGCAGCAACACCATGCAGTTTCTAGTGGGTACCGCATCTGAGTATCCTTAGACAACCAAGTGTTGCTGAACCATATCTTTGATTCAGCAAGACCAAATTCCAGGTCCCAAGGTGCATGGTGGCACCTTGCATTGGGGCAAGGTGGCTGGTAAGCTGCATGGAGGAAAAAGATCTGGGAGTGCTGATCGATGCCCATCTGACCAAAAACCAGCAGTATGCCCAGGTGGCCAAGAACACCCATGGCCTCCTGGCTTGTATCAGAAATAGAGTAGTCAGCAGGAGTGGGGAGGTATACTCAGCTCTGGTGAGGTTGCATCTCAAATATTGTGTTCAGTTTGGGGCTCTTTGTAGAATCACAGAATCATAGAATGGCCTGGGTTGAAAAGGACCTCAAAGATCATCTAGTTTCAACCCTCATGCCACAGGCAGGGTCACCAACCACTAGACCAGGCTGCCCTGAGCCACATCCAGGTCTTCACTACATGGGGCTCTTCACTACAAGAAAGACATGGAGGCCCTGGAACATGTTCAGAGAAGGACAGCTAAGCTGGTGAGGGGTCTGGAGAGCAAACATTTATGAGGAGCAGCTGAGAGAACTGAGATTATTCAGTTTATAGAAGAGAAGGCTCAGGGGAGATCTTATTGCTCTCTGCAGCTATATGAGAAGAGGTTGAGGCGAGATGGTGCTCAACCTCTTCTTTCATGTAAGTAGCAATAGGACTAAAGGGAATGGCCTCAAGTTGCAACAGGGGAGGTTCAGGTTGGATACTGGGATAAACTTTTGGGTGCCCAGAGAAGTGGTGAAGTCACCGTTCCTGAAGGTGTTTAAGAAACATATAGATGTGGCACTGAGAGACATGATTAGTGGGCATGGTGGTGATGGGTTGATGGTTGGACTAGATGATCTTAGTGGCCTTTTACAGCCTTAATGATTCTATAAGTCTATGAAAAGGTATCATGGCAGAGTGCCATGAGCCTCATATCTCGTCTTCTTTGCAGTGTGTGGAGTTTTAGCTGCTTGAGTGTGGGTAAAGCCCTGGTAGAACATGTAGTAACTTTATTTACTCTGTAATCACTGAGCAAATAAGCTGTATTTATTCATAAATCAGGTAGTTTGATCTAGGCAGCTAAGTGTAAGAGAATATAGGAGGGAAATGTTACTGACTGTATTTTTTTTGTGCCCTTGGGTTTGTCTTTTTCACAGAGTCACAGAATGGTTAAGATTGGAAGGGAACTCTGGAAGTCATCTAGTCCAACCATTCAGCAAGCATGGATACTCAGAGCAGGGCCACTTAGAGCACATCCAGATGTGTTTTTTTTCATTCTTAAGGGTACCTAGTTGTAAATATTACCATATTTTCATTTTTCTTAGACAATGATATATACATCTCTTTCCTCTTCAATGTGTTAGCTCCAGTCCGGAAGGAATATGCTGTTCCCTAGAAATGAACAGCAGAGTTTAATCTTCCGGCATTCTGTCAACACCCTACAAAAGAGTATTTTTGAAATCATTTGTTACGTTGAGCAGTAACGCTTCTGAAGTGTCAAAAGTTTCCTTTTCTAATTATCTAATTCTTATAAATGAAAGATGTCTCTTCTGAACCAACACTTGTTTTACTCATTATCAAACCCACCCATGTAAAGGTAATATAAGAACATCTTGCTCATCTGTTCTGTCCTTCAATCTTGTACTGCCATTCAGAATATAAGAGGATAACCTATTGCTGTGAATGAACTAGGATGAACTGCACAACTCACAGTTTACCAGAACTAACTAGTATAGTCTTATCTTGTGAGGAATTGTTTTGCTGTTGTGAAGTAAATGCTCCTAGATACTTGAAAGGTTACTTTCAGGTCTCAAGACCTCTTTGCATACTGAAAGCTATTTCACATAGATATGAGGAAAAGAAAGGAAGGATAGAAAGTATGTCCAAGACTAGCTGCAAGATCAGCTGAACAAAACTCAGTGTGGTACTGAGCGAAAGAGCTCAGTTCCAGGTTTTTATCCCATCTGAAGTAGTATCGTGAGGTAACCAGGGCTGCACATCAAGAAGCAAAGCTGTGTCATTAGCCACCTTTACTTGGCTGCTGTGCATTCCAAACAACATATTTACAAGCCCAGTCACTGTTTACATGCTAAGACTTGATTTTAGTCTTCCAGGATTCTGTTTTTCCTGATACACTGACAATGTCCCTAAGTCTCCTCTGGCAATGCATATATATTAGATATGCCAGAATTTTTCACAAGCAAGAAAATGGTATCAGTTGTTGCAGGCTTAACTACAGTGCGTAACTGAAGTCTTATCAAGCTACAGGGGCCATTCACTTTGTCTTAATAAGGAGAATTGTCTATTTCTTCAAGTTGTACACAAAAAATGACAATAATAATAAACCTGGCACCTGTAGCATTCTTTCAATGCTTTGATGTCTGAATGCTTTTTAAGCATCTTGATAGTAATTTGCAAACAAGGAAGCCTAAACTCAGAGTGGTAAGAAAGATTCTCAAGACCAAAATGTTCCCAAACACAGAACAAAACAGTTCAGCCTTTGCCTCATTCCCCAAGCCATGTTTTTGCAGCCTATATTAATTTTCAACTTTGTGTAATTTAACACTGGTTTTCAGTTAATTACTAATTTCAGTATGACAACTAAAAAGCAAGCATCCTCAAAGTGAGTTGAATCTTGCATATGTTTTATTATTGATGTCTTAATTATTTCTGTATCTTTTCTTCAGTAGAGAGCCTAACTATATAGTCAAAATATCAGTCACCAGATAAACACAGATAATAAGGACTGTTGCTTTTACTATTAGCGTATGTAGCAGAACTGAACAGCTTCAACTTTTGGCATTCTCTTTATCTGACAATACTTCTTCCTTGTTTTCATTATGCAGTGAGTGCCTTCATTAATTGTGATGGCATTCTAACAGGAGCTCAGTCCAAGAGCACTTTTTTTCTCTATTTTTTTATCTCTGTCACCCTAAAAAAGGATTCCAAGTAGGAAAGGAAATATTTTTTTTTTTTATGTTACAGAATTTTGTGTACAAGTCCAATGCTACAAATGGCTATTTGTCTACAGCATATGCTTGTGTTAACGTACATTATATATCCTATATGTACATCTCTAAAACTATGCACATCTGCTAATAAATATGCAGTATATGATAGTGAATACACTTACACATTTCTTTAAAATAATTTTCATCTTGGATTTTTGGATTTAATATCATAAGATGCAATAGTTCTTACTTAAAAAATATTGTCTGGGGAAGAAAGAATGCCTGCAATGAACACAGATAGATTTTTCCATCTGCTGAGAAGTGTCTCAGCCTTTACAATCTGACACTGTGATTTCTTGTGTCTTTGAGAAGTTTCATTTACTTCTTCTGCTGATGTCTTCTTACTTGCTATTTTAGCAAAAAAATCATTATCCCATAATTTTCCATTGCTATCAGACTGGAATGGCTATATATCTCTTTACTTCCTTTATTTCAGTTTCTCACAATTTGAGAAATTATGTTATTTGACCCCATAGCAAGGCCTTGGACCTAAAATAAATGATCCATCATCTTTCATGAACACAGTGGACTGCTGTGCTCCTTTATTTAAATCATTTATATAATCGCCACTTATATTAATGTTAACACAGGCTTTTTATATGAATTATAAGCTTTTGCTTATATTTTGCTGAATTTGTTCTAAAAGTTCCCCTGGACACCTCTGTAGAAAATTTTCTCTTTCTCACTCTATTAAATGCTGAGTTCCTTGCAAAAATCTTTTTTCACTAATGGAGCTGGAAAGACACAGACACTCAAGGACCATGAGTTCTTCCTTCTACCAAAAATTTGTTTTTCAGGAAATCTGTGCTGAGAACAGGCTCTGATTTGACTGCTTGGAATACATTTGTAGTACGGTAGTCTTCTTTTTAGTAAATACTTCATTATGGCTCCTGGTCTGAAGTTGACAGGCACTTGGAGGGCTGAAGTTTATTTCTACAGAACTAATGAAAGGGGCCAAAAAAGAAATCATATTAGTTGTTTTTTAGTCTTTTATCTCCATTGACGATCAGATATTTTTTTGAACCTGCATTGAAAAGCATGAGCTTAGATATACTTACATACAGCTACAGTTACTTTATATAGTATAGTAATAATTGGTATATAAATATGCTGCAGTGTATTAAGTTGTATTTGTATTAATTGTAAGTAGGAGGCAGCAGTGAGACACTTCTGACAAAAGAAAGGATCATGTGATACCTATTGCACGGTGCAGCAGTTATCCCTGAATATTCCATTCCTCTATACTACTGTGAAACCATTTAGTCAACAGATCTCTTTATTTGTTTTGTGTTCTTTTGTTGATATGGGAATCATGTTGATATTTTTCAGCAATAAATAACCAGACGAGATTAAAAAAAAAAAAAGCTATAAAATGACATACATGCTGTAATAGCCCAACACCCCAATTTCATATCAGTTTTGTTTTTCTTTGTGACCCGTTCCATCTGTTTAAAGAATAAAATGTTTCACAACATAGTGCCAGATTTGAGTCCACTACTGCAGACGTGTGACGTGCACACAGTGGCAGACCCAACTGTTATTAAAGGTCCTGTGACTGTATGACCCTTTGAGCTAAATTTATCACAGATGCTTTTTCCACCCTTTGAGGTTAACTTTTATGATTCTGCTGAACTCTTACAAAAGCTCCTGTGTTAACCAGTAGATGGTATTTGAAAGATGGATGCCAAAAAAACATGAAGAACAGAGTGCTTAGCATGAAACCTTATTAACATTCCTTCTGTTGCTGTGGAGCACTTTATGTGCAGATGACTAGCACAAGCCTCCGGGGCAGTTAGGATCTTTCCTGTTGATATACAGTGTAGTTTGTAAATGCATTTTATTGTACTGCTAGAAAGTGCAAAGGTTCCAGAGAGCTTTACACACTTTACACGCATTTTTGTTTGATGAATGGTTTGATATTTTAATGCAGGACCTGTTCATCATGTTTTTCTTCTATTTGTCAAGTCTATGTACATTTTGAGAATAAAATTTTTACTGCTTTCTTTCATTATTAATCAAGCTGCATTACTGTAAAAAGTAATACACTGCAGAACTTCTAAACACTTTACAAAGGAATGGCTATTATGCATGTGACCACTTGTTGAGCAGTAACTTCACTCTTTCAGTTTAAAAAGATATATATAGCATAGGATAAAGGAAACTCAAAATGTGTAATTTGTCTGTTCACGGCTCAATTCTCTCCATTTTCATTTTTTCTCTTTTACACTGAAATTGTCAAATTACAATAATATTTCCTCAAAGGAAGTCACTCTTAAACCTCTTTGGTAAGGTTTTGGCTAGATATTAAAAATGCAAGCTTAGCCATTTGTAATGTGTAACTATTAATGTACTTACTATAACAGGAAAATATGTCTTTATGCAGTACAGGAGAGAGTTCTTCAACCAGGGTATTTTGTCCTTCACCGGTTATAACAATAGCTGTCTGTACATGTGTTTGACTTTAACATTCAAGAAGGAATTTTATTTTTACTGAACTTCCCCCACAGTGTTTCGAATATCTTTCAGAGACAGAATGCTTTCTGGTTTGTGAAGGTAAACAACAGTACTTACGCACAGTATATAGTAGAGGCAAGGGGTAGCAGGAAAAGAAAGGGAAGAATTACACTTTTAGGTAAGACTTTTAGTTAACTTGGAATGAAAGATCTTTGTTCCTTTCTTTACTCCGCAGAGATTAATTTATCTAGCAAGTGTCTAAATGGAAATTCCCTGCAAGCTCACAAGCATTACTGTACCTTACACTCGTCTTTTCCTTTCGTTCTTTGTCCATCAGCATTGTTCTTTTTGTTCTTCTTTTTTTTTTTTTTAATGTGATTGACCTTTAAACCTGTTGTTATCAGCCTGCAAGAAAGAGATAGAGACTCTTTTCAGCTGCCTTGTTTCCCATGTGACCTACAGGGAGAATAGATTCAAAATAGACTAGTTCCTCCCAGGGCAATACAAGGCAGAAGAGAAAAGCACTGTCATTTCCGAACAGCAGAGTGCTAGAGTAAATTCAGTGTGAAAAAGGAAGGAGTTGCAGCGTGTCAGAATTCTTCCTCTGGAGCCTGGATTATTACAGGAAAAGCATGTGAAGGATTTTTAAGGAGAGATTTTAAAAAACACTTTGAAATGGAGTACTTGGAGCTTTATAAGGACAACTGATGTTTGAATGCTAGAAAGACTGGAGGAATTTTTCCAAAATGAGCAT
This sequence comes from Pavo muticus, assembly GCA_016647715.1. NCBI lineage: Eukaryota > Metazoa > Chordata > Aves > Galliformes > Phasianidae > Pavo > Pavo muticus. Next base: position 279,516 of record JACDJE010000499.1, read on the forward strand.
TGTTATGAAGCCAAGATCCCGGTCTACCAGCTCCTTAAGGACTGTCGAGGCAATGTGGTAACGTGTTTGGCTTTTTTTCTTTCAAGTTTCCTTTCCTAATATGGGGACACAGACCTGTCCCAGGAAAGTCACAGGGTTTAATTTTGATCTGATAGATTTTGCATGGTTATCAAAGTTGTTCAGCTACTTCACAGTTAATAGTAAGGAAAAAAAAATGTAGTTTCTTTGTATAATACTGCGTGTGTAATATTTTTTAATGAGAGGAGTTATGTGGATTTTTCCCATTTAGTAATCAGGGTCAGACCTTTCACTTACAGACACTTTCTAAAAATCTTCAGTAATCTTCAGCAGCAAAGTTATTACAGTCAGCTTGCAGTTCTGGAGGCTGGAAAGCAGAACCAAGCTATAGTTTCCATGAGCTATTTTGAGAACCTTACATGTCATTTTGCTGCATAAATAGACCAACTGGTAGAGATAAGTGTCCTGGGAGGAGACAGTGGCATGACTGAGAGACTGTGCTGTGGTATGGCTCACGCATTTCCCTGCACTCAGAGGCTCGGTGGAGTAAAGCAGATTGTAATAGTGATTTGTGTGTGTGAATTTTGTGCTATTTGTTTCAGTTACCAATTGTCTTTAATTAGATTTTCTTGGAGAACTTTATGCTTTGTGTAGCTTAGTAAGGGCAGACAGGACAATTTTCTATGAGGCATATAAAATAAATTCAATTTTCTCTTTCAGTATCTCCCACATTTTTTTTTCTAGATTTTTTTTTTTAATGAAACCATTGTCATTTTTGTAAAAAAATAGCAGACTAATTGTTCATTACTTCAAAACTGCTACAAAACGAAGTATTTTAAAATACAGCCTTTGTTTAGACATGTCACATGTGTTACTGTGGGACAGAACAGTAACTACATTCCTTTCTGAGCAAATATATTAAGTTAACATATTTTAAAATTAGATCTTAAAGCATTACGTTTCAGACAGTCCTGGAATTAAATCATTCCAAGTCATGTCACTGCTGTTGTTAAAGCTGGTGATTTTTTCCAAGCTGTTTTTTAACTGAGAACATCTTTCAGCAAAAGAAAATGAAACAACTGCAGTACTCCAGCTAAAGAGTGCTCCCAGTTGTTCTCAGAAGCTGCTAAGGTTCTGCTGAAGCAACTGCAATAAAAAGTGTCTTCCTATCTTTATTAAAATGTAGTAAAGTAATAATAAAATGTCAGTGAACTGGATATGACTAAAGTGTTACACTGTGCCATCACATAAAACAATAATGTCTGGAAGTGTCGCAATAAACTGTGTGTACCCAAGGTAGTGAGCTGAAATCTACGTACCACAATTATTACGTAAAGAAATGAAATGAATCAGTATCTTCCTGATTAATTTATCTTCCTTTCAATTATATCTTTTTTTGACTGCTGACTGCTTCTACTGAGTTGTGCTGGAAAAAAAAAAACAACAAAAAATTCTTTCAGAAGGAAAAAAGAAAAGTCTCTCATTGTATGACCACCAGGTACTGTCTAAAAAAGCTGCCTGTGTCCTTTTTGCTGACGCTTTTAGCTAGCGCATTGATCTGGTGGGTGAGAATCCATTTTCTACTAACTGTGAATTGAGTGTCATTTCCTACCCTGACGTTTGGAAACATTACCTGAGGTCAGGACGTGTCTGACAGGGAGATCCTTGAATCTGTCTGGATGAGGTACATACTGTTCTCTGGTGGCGTGCGGCTGAGCCAGGCAGGCCCTGCCCAAGTGGAGGTCTGGAGGTGGAGCAGGCAGGGAGAGAGGAAGGGAGCCCGCAGCCCCTCAGGGCCTCTTTGTGAGTAGCTGGCTGGTGGGCTGAGCAGGACTGGTTTCCAGCCACCTGCTGGAGTCAGCTTAGAGTTTCTGATCACCAGACCTGAGAGTGTGTGCGTTTGGTTCTGTGGGTCGTGCCATTCCCAGTGTGTGATGGGACAGAATACCTATAAAATTGTAACAATCTCACCATAATATTAAAACAAAATGCTTAGGAGCAGTTAATGCGATAAAGGCAGCAGTGCTGGTGGATATTCAGGCTGGGAAGCAAGGAGGGCTACAGCACATAATTTTCCTTATCTGTTAACATAGCAGGAGGAGCCGGGAAAAGGAGAAATGGGAGACTGCAAAAAGAAATAAAAATCACAGTGGTCTTTTTGGAGCATGGGAATGAGTCGCAGTGTTGTACTATGAATCTCCGTCTTGGAATGGTTTGAGATAAATGATCCTGGGATATTCGTACATGGCAGTTTCCCATGTGAATAATGTTCCCCTGAAGAACAGAATCAAGGCTCCCAATATGCCTGTAGAGAGGATGGATGAAAGAGAATTTTCTGTTCTTAATTCCCTGAAATCATACTGACCCTCCATCCAGAACAAGAGAAGAACATTACCGTATGTGGTAAAAACATGTATTCTTCAATATCAATATTTAAAAGCATCCAAAGGGTATCACCCATTGTTAGTAGGTGCACCAGCCAACTCCGAGGAGGCTGTGCTGATGTTCCACTGCAGGGTCTGCAGGCAAGCTTGCATCTGAGACACCATGGGAAACTTCACCTAGCATTGTAACAACAGAAGTAAATGTAGACGGTTGCATTTATGCAAAATAATGATGGAAGTGATTTATTTAGGAATGATTATTTAATAATTTGTAGGGCTTTAATACCACTCATTCCTGACTTCAAGATGCAGTTGTGAAGTGTGGTTGTGAATCAGAAGATTTCTGAATTACAATCTAGAACCATAAATGGTGGTACAGACTTTTCAGTGGCAGAAGGTGGATTTATCTTGCTGCTCCTGAGAAGAAATAACAGTGTAGTACGGAAATTCACTCTAACGTAAAACCTCAGGAGAGAGCATTTAAATAGGGATTTAACTGTGTTTTCTTGACTATTTAATACTGCAGAGTGTAGGAACAGTGGAATGAGCATGTGTTCCACCGAAACACATATTTCTACTTTCTAAGGTTTTTTTTTATTTTATTTTTTGTTTGTGGGATTTCTTTGGTGATATTTTGTTTTTTAATGCATAAGTATTCATTTGGAGGAACTGAAATACACTTTTGAAAGAAAAAAAAGCCTAAGAAAATCAAGCAAGTCAAGCAAGTAGCCAGGAGATCTGGACAACAGCATATTGACCAGATATTAGTACTTCTCTACTTTTTCATTACATAGGTAATTAGTCAAAAGATCTAAGTCTCAGTAATATTGTCAGCTTTTACCACAGTTCTTTCTGCAGCATACCTGTTGCTTCTGGATTGGTAGTTTACTTTGTGAGTTAGCCTTTCTCTGTCCTTATTTTTTATAACATATGCCAATTCATGCTTTCCTGGTTTTTGGATCTTACGGTTGGCTGATCTGCAAAGGGCACATACCAGCCTCCCTGCTCCCCACAGAGCAGAGGCCTGTGGTGATTCAGTTTGTGATAATCTACAGAACATTATATATGTTCTTATTTAACCCCTTTGGTGGGTAGTACTGTTTGTCTGTGATATCAGGAAGTTTGGAAGACTGGGAATTGCTGAAGGTTGTTGGAGGAAGCTGAAGGAAGTTTCTCAGGCTACACTACGTTTATAGATAAGTGGAACAAAACATTTTGAATGAGCTTTTCCTGCTTGTACCTTTAATGTGTAGATCACGTCAGAGATTCCAATAAAGGTTCTATCTAATGGAGACCAGAATATACCTGTGGCCTGACATCAGTGGACAGTGTTGTTTCTGGGCCAGAGGAACTAACACAGAATGATGGGATGAGATCCAGCAGTGCTGACCTGAGGTAGCCACAGTGACTTTCCAGCCTAAACATGGCACAGAGTTAGACCTTGCCATGGGCATATCCTAGTCTTTTGGTATCCAAGCCTTGACATGTGGAAGGGATTATTCTATCATGCTGTTTAGCCTCAAACAGTACAAATCCGTGGTTACTGCTTAATGCTAACTGATCATTGCTAGTATAAAGTTGATGTTAGTCACAGAGTCATAGAATTGCTCAGGTTGGAAAAGACCTTAAAGATCATCAAGTCCAACCACAACCTAACCATACTACCCTAACTCTAACAACCCACTGCTAAGTCATGTCCCTGAGCACCACATCCAAATGGTTTTTAAACACATTCACGGATGGTGACTCAACCACCTCCGTGGGGAGCCTATTCCAGTGCTTAACAACCCTTTCTGTAAAGAAGTTTTCCTGATATCCAACCTAAACCTCCCCTGGCACAACTTAAGGCCATTTCCCCTTTTCCTGTCAACTGTCACCAGTGAGAAGAGACCAACCCCACTCTCACTGCAATCACCTTTCAGGTATTTGAAGAGAGCAGTAAGGTCTCTCCTCAGCCTCCTTTTCCCCAGACTCCAGCCCCAGTTCCTTCAGTCTCTCCTTGTAGGGCATATTCTCTAAGCCTTTCACAAGCCTTGTTGCCCTTCTTTGGACCTGCTCCAGCACCTCAATGTCCTGTCTGTATTAAGGTGCACCAAACTGAACACAGTACTCGAAGTGAGGCCTCACCAGTGCCGAGTACAGGGGCAGGATGACTTCCCTAGTCCTGCTCACCACACCATTCCTGATACAAGCCAGGATGCCATTGGCCTTCCTGGACACCTGGGCACACTGCTGGCTCATATTCTGCCTACTGTCCATCAGTACGCCAAGGTCCCTTTTTGTCAGGCAGCTTTCCAGCCACTCCTCCTCAAGCCTGTAGGGTTGCCTGAGATTGTTGTGACCAAAATGCAAGACCCGACACTTGGCCCTATTGAAACTCATACAGTTTACCTTGGCTCATTGATCCAGTCTATCCAGGTCCCTCTGTAGTGCCTTCTTCCCCTCTGGCAGATCAGCACTCCCTCTCCAGTTGGCTGGCATTGGGCTTCTGTAATTGCTGACTTTCAGACTGGCAATCCCAGTTTTGTGAAGATGAACAGCAAAAACAGGATATTCCGGAAGGAGGATTTGTCTACAGGACAGAGAACAATATATAAATGTTATTGTGAATTATATTAACATCATGTGCACCATTAGGATGTTGAAGAGATCAGGCTTTTGTATTCCTGCACAAGATGAACGATTTTTTCCTCTCCAGTATTATGTTTGTTTGCAGGAGGTGGGTGTCTGTTGTAACTGATGATATTGCCTGTTCCTTATCACCGTAGCTTATGAAACCACTCTGGAAGAAAAGAGGATTGAGACCTCGCTTAATTTTCAATTACACTTCTAGTATCTAAAGAGGTTAAATATGGTCAATTTGGACAGCTAAAAGCAAGCTACTCATGGGGATGCTATAGTATATATGCAGAACTGGAGGATTGGTAAATGCTGAACAAAGCCTCTGAGCTAAAGATGACCTTTCTTGCAAAATTTTGACCTTGTTGAAATTCATAGCTGACTTCATTTATTAAAAGAGACTTTCATAAGCAGCATGGGCCCCAAATCATGAAGTCAGTAGAAGTTTGTGGTGGTGTATGAGCTTTTATTTATTCTCCCATTGTCTATCCTAATGGGGAAGCCTGATAGAGTCAGGCTTCACACTATTTGTCAGCATCGTGCTATTTTCTAGTCTGTGTTAAAATCATATTTTTATGAAATGAAATGGGATTAATACTATTTTCTACAGTCAATTAAGGATGATGTTCATGGTGATCAGATGTCACTGGGACTGATCAACATTCTCCCTAGCCTAATATTCTGTCTTCATCAACAGAGGGAATGTGAAAGCTTACTCAACTTCTGCTGTTGCATTAGGGTTATTACAGGGTTCATCCTTGCCTATTTCTATGAGAGCCCATCTATAGATCTGTTGCCTGAAGTTTTGGCTAATCTCTTTTATGAAATTGCTGGTATGGTTTTCCTCCACAGCCTTCTAACTAGACTGCAAGCTGAGTGAGAAAGTGCTTTTTAACTGTGCTTCCAAGTGGCATCCTGTTAGTTTCAACAGGTGTCCCTTAGTTCTGTCATTATGGCATTTGGTGAAAGATACTGCATTTACTTGATCCACCAACTTCATGATTTGTAAAGCTCAGTCATAATCTCCTCAGCATTTTCTTGTCAAAACTGAAGAGTTGTTGCCTTCTTAGTCTTTCCTAATAAGGCTGCTGCTCAATCCAAGTCATTTTAGCTGCCAATCTTTTTGTTTCTTCAAACACAACTATGTTCTTGAAATATGGAGACCAGACTGCACATATTACTCAAGGCTTTTTTTTTTGCACACCAAGGTTTTTATACAGTGACAAAATTAAGACTGCTTTTTTTATTAGGTACCCTTGGTTATGATGCTCATTAAACCATTAGCCTTTTTGTCTGTCACTGCAAACTGAGTCAGTGATTTTAGAATTGTATGTGTTCTTCTTTTCAAGACAATCTCTTGGCATGATCTCATCTCTGTGTTTTTGTACAGCTGAAGTATTAGCCTTGCCAACATAACATCAAATTACTTTAACATGAATGTGATAAGAACTGCCGTTTTGAAATAATAAATGTTTTTTAAACAAACAAAAGTATTGTAATCCATGCCAGACAGAACAAATGGCAGTTTGACTCCAGCAAAGAAAGGGCACATACTCACAGATGCAGTATTTCAAGCTACATCAATCAATCCAGTAAAACATATATACCATTCTTTCCTCACTGCATGCAAACACATGATGTAGTTCTCTGCCATTCACTTTAGTGTCCAGCTATCCATGCTCAGTTTTCCCGGAGAGATGATCCTGCTTTTAAAGTACAGTTTGTCTTCACATCTTCTCCTTCTGCGTATATGCAGATTGACAGGTCATGGACAAAGCTCCATTCAAATTTAGCCAGACCATGAGACCAACAAGGATGAGGCACTTCATTTTCTATCTCTAGCATTACAAAAAGAATGCTGCAGCTCATGGGCAGCTCACCCTGGATGTCCAAAAGTTTATTTACAGATCATTCAGCTGAGGGTCAAAGGTAGCCCAAGTATTCAAATCTGGATCAATAATGAGGTACCTCAGAAGAAGTACTCTCCCATGTATTCCCTTGCGTTACACCATGGCTGAACTAGTTGGCTGCAGTTTTTTTTCTAAGATGAGGGAAATGTTTCTTCCAACATACTTTCATGAGAAGCACAGTTTCAGTGTAAGACACAAACAGATTGGATTCAGCACACCAGAAGACAGATGGCTGCTATGTCTACCATGGCAGACATGAATTTACCTGAAGTGGCAGCCTTACACCCTCAGTGGACAGAAATACTTGCTCTCAGCATATAGCTCATATAATTTATTTTAGACGTCTGTCTCAGAAGGAGGTGTGCTCTTGATGCCACATATTTTGTCAGCGAAACCTCCCCAGAATATAAATAATACATATACATGGAATCTAACTTGTATATGAGCAACTTAATATGAAAATTCAAAGTGTTAAAAAATCTGTACTGTTTATAGTGTGTATGACCAGATGAAATGCATCACACTTACATAATTTACACCTTTTGTTTTAGTAGTTCGCAATCTTATCGCTATCATCTCAAGTTATGTTGTATCTAAATTAAATTGCATGTGTAAATTATATTTTCTTCTTCCCATCATAAATTTTGTTTTAGTTAAGCATTTTTCATTCATAAAAATCTATGTACTTCTATTATGTACTTCTTGGCATAATTCCAGGTATTTTTGGACAAACCTAACTCATACAGTCAAACAGTGAAATTCTCAGACCTCACATTTAAAAGTACAAGGTCCAATGATGATAGAAAAGGTTGTAAATTTGAAACCAAAGATTCAAAAATTAAAAGGTGAGGAAGAGATTGGTTATTTGTTTTTTACAGTCTCACATTTTGAAAGACAGTCCTGTCATTCTTGAATACTTACTTTTTTGTTGAATACACGAAAGATAAGTAAAGAATCATTTCTTATTATATTCAGATACATAGGCTGCATACCAAAACCTTCCTGCATGCAGGAACCAAAAGAACTATATCCTTGACCAAGCAAGGGATAATATCCTCCAGATGGACCATACTGTTTAATCCCAGGCACCACAACCACCAGCAGGTACAGAAGTCACATTCCCATTGCCAGTCTGTGAACAGTTCTGTGCCCATGGGCTTTGGACAGCCTTCCTGCTATGTATAAAATATACCTGCAGTGGGGCAGATACACCTAAACTGCTGGTGAGAAACAGATTTTCAATCATGCTTTAGTAGCAAATATTCAACAAATTCAAATGCAAGATCTTGCACCTAGGTTGAGGCAACTCCCCTTACTAGTACAGTCTGGGATGTGAAAGGATTGAGTGCAGCTCTCTTGAGAAAGACCTGGGTGTACTGGTGGATGGGAAGCTGGACATGAGCCATCAATGTGCCCTTGCAGCCCAGAAAGCTGCGGGAAGTTCTTTACAGAGAGAGTGGTGAGGAACTGGAACACACTGCTCAGAGAGGCTGTGGATGTCCCTGGAGGTGTTCAGGACCAGGTTGGATGGGGCCGTGGGCAGCCAGGTCTAGTACCGGATCTGGAGGATGGTCGCCCTTCCTGTGGCAGGGGGGTTCGAACTTGATGATCCTTGCGGTCCCTTCCAACCTGAGCCATTCTATGATTCTATGAAAGCCAACCATATCTTGGGCTACATCAAAAGAAGTGTGGCCAGCAGATCAGGGAGGTGCTCCTGCCCCTCAAAGAATCATAGAATCATAGAATGTCTTGGGTTGGAATGGACCTCAAGGATCATCAAGCTCTAACCTCCCTGCTGCAGGCAGGGCCAGCAACCTCCATATTTAATACTAGACCACTAGACCATACTCTGCACTGGTGAGGCTTCACCTGGAGTACTGCATACGGATGTGGAGTCCTTAGTACAGGAGAGACATAGACCTGTTGGAGCACATGCAGAGAAGGGCCACAAAAATGATCCACGGAATGGAACACCTCTCCTACAAGGACAGAGCTGGGGCTGTTCAGCCTGGAGAAGGCTGTGAGGTGATCTGATAGTGGTCTTTCAGCATTTAAAAGGGAGCTACAGGAAAGAAGGGAGCAGACTCTATGGTGGTAGGACTGTGGTGATAGGACGGGGAAATGTTTTCAAGCTCAAAGAGGGTAGATTTAGGTTAGATATAAGGAAAATATTTTTTACAGTGAGGGTGGTGAGGCACTGGAACAGGTTGCCCAGTGATATGGTGGATGCCCCTTCCCTGGAGACTTTCAAGGTGAGGCTGGATCAGGCTCTGGGCAACCTGATCTAGCTGTGGGTGTCCCTGTTGATTGCGGGGAAGTTGGACTAGGTGACCTTTAAAGGTCCCTTCCAACACAAATGATTCTATGATTCCATGCTTCTAGTATGGAAGATGAATCTGCTGATGTGTGCCAGTATATATATATATATTTTCCCCAAATGTAGAAAACATCTGTGGGACCATTCAGAAAATCTGGATTTCCATACAAACATAGGTGGGTCCTCTGTGCTTTCCATAGGGCCATCTCCTCAGTGGCTCGCTAAGGAACCTCACTTCCACACTTGCACATCTGTGAAAATCCATACTGTAAACCTTCCCCACATAATTTATAAACAAAATGCTTTTCAAGTTTCTACAAGTTGCACTGGCAACTTTTTACAGAACAAAAAAACATTTTTTTTGTTTTGTTTATTTCTTCTTAGTCTTGATTCATGTGTGTATTTACTTCTCATGTTTTGTATAAAGATGTTACGATAAGGCTTTTATCTGCTGAGGTTTCATGTAGATAGGAAAAAGGAAATACAGAGGAAGGACGCCTGATAGACTGAAATGCCATTTCCCATATTCTATATAAATCTCATCCAATTCATCATTCTGAGTTTGTTATGTCTGAAATTGCATTAAAAAAATGTTGGCAGGTGTAGCCCTGGCTCACAGAAAGAAATATGATGAGTTAAATATGAGCATTTAAAAGTCAAAAGGCCTGCATATGCTGTAAAAGTGTAAGACAACTATCTAAGCTACCTCTGACATATTTGGTAATAGTAAAATTGGGCATATTCATTTATGAAAATTTACAATGAATTAAAATCTGAAGAAGCAAAAGAACGACAGTAGTGTCAATGTATCTGCTGGTGATATATCAGCAGACTTTTTTCAGTAGTACCAGCCCTTTAAGTCTCTTTTTGTTGCTGTTCTAATGTACTTCTTTGGTTACCAGAAAGAAACCTACACAGAATTACCCTGAGAAGGTTAGTAATGGACAGAGTGAAAAACAACATGAATTCTGTCAGACTGGAAATGGAATTAAGTCCTGTAAAGGATCATTGCTTATGGTGGTGAACCAAGATGCATTTTCCGCCTACTTCCAATGTAATACAAGGTTGCTTGTAAGCATGTCCAGTGATGTGAGAGTGATTAAAAATGTACAAAGGACTGCTCCAGTTGAACGTGCTTTTGTAAAATGCAGCTTGAAAGCAGTTTGTAGCTAAGCAGCTAGTCTGAGAGGAGCATTTAGCAGATGTTGCTAATGCTTCCAAATGAGTTTCAAATTTTCTTCACATCCCCTTCAGTTTTAAAATGGTATGAATTCTGAAATTGAAATATCCCACAATTATATAATAATGTAATTTCCTAATTTTCTTATTATCTCTTAACCACCTGGAAGTCAAACCATTTGTGCAATATACTCTGCTATCTCAAATAGACTGTGCTCAGGCAATTCCTGCCTTCTTGTTTATTTGGGAACAAATCTTGATTTAAATGGAAGAAACTCTATACTATACCTTCAGCTTATTTACAGCAGCAGACAATTGGGCTACTGGGTTTGGATTTCCTTTGCTTCCTGGCCTATAGTCTGGCTCTTGTTCCTTTTTTTTTCTAAATTCCTTTGGATTTATTTACCATCTAATATCCACTGTTTCACAACTCATTTTATTAGTGATTCTGAAAAAGTTGCACTAGAAGTGATGATGCTTTTCCTGCAAAATGTGGCTGAGAAGACAAATTGCATGCGTGTCAGGAAGTACTGTGATTTGATGCTTTTCATTCTGGAAAACAGTGATGTTTCCCTGAGTTCTTTTCTTTATTAATTCAGTAATATAAACCTCTGTATGAATCAGATAATGAGACAGTAGGCATGTGCCTTCTGTGTCACCAGGGAGAAAACTTAATGCTTAAATCACTCAGGCTGTTTTCTGGTCTGTAACAGGCATAGTGATCATTTTGGCTGTTTTGTCCACTAATTACTCAGTATTGTAAATCTACTTCTAATTTTCAGTTCTGTCCTTGTAATTTAACAAAGTTGTTTTTTTTTTTTTTCATTTGAAATTTAGTATTTTTCTCTCAGCATCGCAAGTTACAAGAAAAACTACAGTGTTAAGTATACTGAGAACTAATGTTTTGGCATTATTTCTCATTGTCCAGTGCCTGTTTTGGAAGCTACTGCACTAGATCAGAGGCATTCAGTGTCCAAAGAGTTCACCATAGTTATCTTCTCCTTTTCTTTATTATGTGCATGTCCTGATTTGATACTGTTGTCTGTCATAAGTTGCTAGACGTTTAAAATACACAATTAAGTTTCATGGGAGAGAGAATTCAGTGGTTTGGAACCTGAGGATGCTGAGGCTGTTTACCGGGCTGTTACCACAGACTATTAACAGGAAATCCATGTGATATTCATCTTTCATTTGTACTCACATGAAGAGGAAATCTGAGAAGAATCAAGGAGAAATACACATAGACAGCAACAACAAAAAAAATTAAGTATTCAAGTGCAATTGCGCACAGCATGAAGGATCCTTTAAATACCAAAATATTACTGGAAGACATGATAAGAAAATATATGGATCAAACCCAGTGGGACTACTGTTTCAAAACTTGCTGATGATCAGTGGAGGCAGTACAATCCCGTCACTAATTGCTTCTATAAAATTAAATCTAGGCTGCGTTTATTCTGAAGAAAACTATTCAGTTACTCTTCTTTCAGTGAGCCTGAAAAAGATGTGGCTGGATCAGCACTATTGAACCTGTGCCCTTTCCAACCTAGTCTGCAGAAGTTTATTTTCTGATGTATCCTCTTGAAAATGCTCACTAAGCTGGCATATGTTTTGATCTTTGGTTTAATGGTCTGTTACTCAACGAGTCAGCTCAGTGCTGTCTGAATTCCCTACTATTATGGAAAGGTCTGTGCTTACCTATGTTTCTGTAGGACTGAGATGACAGTTTGTGTTTGATGCCTTTAGGTTCAAGACCTTTGAGAAAATGTAAAAATAAGTGACTCAGCTGATACTGGCACAAGAACTATTTTATGTGTGGTAACTCTGATTCGTGACTTAGTTACTGACATGTATTTTCCATTCTTTAAGGGCCAGAAATTTGAGCTGGAAAGATGCTAGGAAGTGTTTTTTGGACCTCTGGTAGTAGAGGTGGTGGCAGCTTTCATAAAATCTCAGCTAAAATGATTTACCTCTTATTACCACGTTTCTCTTGGTACTGACCTGCTTATAACTTACATGCTCGAAGTTACGTACATGCATATGAGGCCCTCCCAAATGCAACTGATTTTCAGCTCTAGAGGTCTAAGTTTCCATGAAGTCCCTACTTGTGCTTATCAGCTGTTCCATTGTTTGTCTTTGATTCATAGGTAGAAAATACATTTGCATTTTTGGCAAGCAGAGAAATTGCAGCTGTGAAACAGTGTATTTTTCTTCTTATAATTTCCGTTCTTGGAAAAAACTGGAAATGTATTACTAAGAAAAGATGTTTTGTAAAGCTATCAAAACTTACAATCTTGTCCAACAGCTTCTCCACCTCAGAAGTGCATTCTACCCTGTGCCAGCATGATGGCCTTACGACTTAGTTGCTGGTATTCTGCATTTACAACTGTCACAATTATTTATTTCAACAGTAAAACATAACTTCTTATGTATGCTGTTGGTACCATTACAAGTTTTGGATGGGCGGGAAGCATATGTTTTTACTTTCTAGATGACCAAAAATCAATTGATATCTTAACCAGTCATTATTTTCTTACTGGTTGCTGATACAAGAAAACATGTAAAGAAATCATTAAGATGGACCAGCTGCAGACCACCTGGTCATTTCAAATACTGACCATGGTAACACTAGGGCATTTGCTTCAAAATTAGAAATGTTTTTAATTTAAATGTTCCCTGGAGTTTAGAAATAGAGAATGACAAAATGGAGGAAAAGTTATTTTCCAGATCAGAATTCCTTGGAAGAGACTGCTGAAATGCAATAATAAAATAAAAAAGTGTTAATAAAAGGTGCAGTGCATTTATTCTAACTGCAGAAGAAAAACTAAAGGCTATCAGGTCTCGGAATATGCTTTTTGTCATTCATTTATGAAAGTATTTGTAGACAGAGTTTTGTTTGACAGAGATACAGATGAGCCAGAAAAGATGAGTTTGCTGGATATGGATCCTTTGTTGGATTTCGTTTCCCTTCTCCACACACATATCAAGTCCATTCCACCATTTCCTGCTGCTTTTCCCATGTATATCCTGTATCATGCTGTGTTTTAATATAATAGTCTTGGTAAACAATGACTTTGAGAGCAGAATTCTTTGACATTGCTGTATTGTCTCCGTGCAGCCGAGGAACAGTGTCTAGTTTCACCTTAACTTCTAGTTTTCTTAATGTTAAATTAGCCTCAGATTCACTGAAGCAAAAGAAGAGGCCCCATTTCTTGAAGCTTAGCTTTGCAGAGTCAGCTCTTGTGCAATATTATTTATTGCAGCTGCTTGGAAAATAAATTAAATCCAGCTTTGCATAAAGGATGGAATATGGAGACAATGGCAAATACTGTGTAACACAATAGTTCATGAAGATTACACAGTGACAGATATTCCCACTATTTTTTATTTCATAATTCTCAGGTGTCAGAGAATGGCATGAATGTTACCATTTAAAATACAAGCAACTCTGTACATTAAAACACTCCATCAGGATTTTGTTTTGGTTTAACCAAAGGATCTTTGACTCAAGCATCCTTGTCGTAATCTCCAAAACTGTACAAAGCCATGAACATTCTGTAAAGATATGCCTGTGTTTCTAAGTTGAAGTCATATTTTGATGCTTAAGTTTATTAGCGAAAAATATATTGGCACTTGTGCCACTTCATTCACACATTAGAGAGGCCTGATAGAAACAGTGTCAGTTTGTATTGCCTTCACTTTTAGCACAAAGAAAAAAAAAATCAAAGAACATATTGTACCTGCCTGCTTAATTGTCTGTCCTTTTTAATAGACCATCTTTCTCATGGAAGGGCATGTTCTAGTGTGCCAGCAGAGCACCACGGCTGGAAGGAAGAAAGGAAAAAAAGAGTAGCAGAGGAAAATATGTATGTAAAGATTTCATTAGGACAGAACTGCCGGATTCCCAGGAGGAGGTGCTTGCCAAGGTGCTGGCACGTGGCTGTGTAGCAGGGTATGCCAGGCATAGGTTTGGCCAATGTCAGGTTGATCTCCTTTAGACCTCATTAATGCTTAATCTGCTGCAATAATTACTACTGTTTAACTTTTGGGGTTTTTGTTGTTGTTGTTTTAATTCCATCATTCCTCTGGGGCAAAAAAAAGATGATCTCATTTCACCTGAAATTTCATAATGATCTCACAGAAGTGTGGCATAGCAAGGCTTTCCTTCACATTCTTCCTGTTCTTTCAAGTGTTTCCTGTGAGAAAAGCAGCAATACTTATACACATTTCTGCCCCAAATCAACTTTTGATAGGTTCTTAAAAAGCAGTGTTTCTGATATTTCCACTGCCCCGCTACTCCCAGTGGAACTAATTTTAGCCCTTGCAAAATTTATTCTTTGCTACCAAATTTCATAGCACTTCAAAAAGTATCCATTTTGCAGGTAGGGAAATGGAAGCACAGAAGGGGATAAAGTGATTCAGTCAGGATGACTCATCCAGCGCCACTGTTTTGAGTATCTTATTATCTTCCTTCAGTCCTGCAAAAGAAAAGAATGAACAAAGAATTTCCTGGTAGCTTATAGAAGAAAACAGCAGTGTCCCTCCCTCCCTTAGCTGCCTGGAGGGCTCTGTGTCTGTTTAAGGTTTCTCCTTAAGAACCAAAGACTTTGTAAATTCTGCTCCAGAATCACAGTCGTGGTGACTGACTGTGCATGTATGATTGTGTCCGCTGTGGAGGATATAGCACCGCATGCGTGATGAGCTCATCAGGGCTTTGGGCATGTAGATCGAATTTAGCTGAAAGGCACTGCTTGAAAGGCATTTTTTATTTGGCAAAACTGTTGATTATTCTGGGAACAGTTTGTCGGGTGAAATAACCAGCTCACAGTAAAGTATAGCTGGAAATGCAGCTTTTTCCTAAAGAAGCAGTGTTATGCTCTCATGTTTTTAGTTTTGTCCACTGGGGCAAGGAGCTGACATTTCTCCTTCTCTGGCTGTTAGGTTGCACATTCTGTAATGTTTCCAGAGTAATATGATCACCTCCTTGGCACCAGCAATTATGGCATGCCCTGTCCCAACCTTAGTAGTGACACTGATATCAAGAAAATAGGCTCTTGGAATCTAGTTGCAAAAGCAGATTTTTGCACAGAGTGAAATGAATCATTCAGAATTTTTCCTGAAAAACTAAAATAACTTAATGCAAAAGGTGCTCCTGATTTACTTTGTTTTCATTTCCTGTTTGTGAACGGATGGAGTTTTAATCACTTTATCCCAAGACATTCTGTAATTTAATCATTATGATTTGATGAAATTTAGTAATGCTTTTGACAGTTTAAACACACAACTGTTCGGTAGTAGGGAAAGGCTTCAGTCAGATGATGGATGAGGAAAGGCAACATGCTTTTCCTGACAGAGAATGGCAGCAGCAGAAGCAGTTCCAGCAGGGAAGATGGCTGATGGATGAGCACATCAGAAAGCAATCAGTCTGCTCCCCTCCCAGATTCTTAATGTGAACTGGAGCACAGAGTTCAGTCTCTGAAATTGGCTTGTGTTTAGAGATAACTTTATAATTGATGGGAAAAGCCTGAATTGTCTTCAAATGTATTCATAGTTCTATAGATAAACATTTCTGTATGCGTCAGGCTAAACTGTAAATTTTAGATAGACGTTGCTTTTTGGGGAGAATACTGTATTTTATTTTGCAATGTACAGTGATTTTTTAACAGCTTAACATCACTTACATTTATTAAAAAAGTGAGGTTTTTCAGTTCCTGTTTCAATCCACTACATCAAATCTGCTCCCAGGTTGGTTTAATACTGGAAAAAAATGCCTTATTTCATGTAGAGCTTGTAAGCAGATATTTTTATTACCACATTCCTCAAAAGAAAGACTTATTTCTTTAGTGAGACATGCTAAGCTGTGTGTGTGGCATCAGGAAGACTAGCAGCTAGTGCTTTGTTTAATCTTGCTCCAAGTTAATTTGAGAATTGTTCTTAAGAATTTGTAGGCTTCTGCTCATCTAGGTATTTTAGCAAATTAGAGTTGCTTAACATATGTAGTAATTTTATTTGTGTAACACGTTTATATTTTGTTGACAGCTAAAGCATTCTATTATTAGCATTTGCTTTCTGATGGCAAAGGCAAGAGTGTAGAGATTATACCACATGAGTAAGCATCTCTCTAACTGCACAAGTATGAACACATAGCTTCATATGCAGTTCATTATGGTAAAAAAATCAAGCAAAAGAGAAGGAAATATCAATATTAGGATTGATTTAGGAACCTTTGTTTAGTCGTGTTGAGCATAAATACGCTGATGAAGACTTAAATTGTAAACTTTCATTGTGGTTTTACTTCACTGAGTGCACAGAATGAATGCAACTCAATCACAGAATCGTTTGAGTTGGAAGAAAACTTTAAAGGTCATCTAATCCAGCTCCCCTGCAATGAACAAGGGCACACAGCTAGATCTGGTTGCTCAGAGTGGTCCAACCTGACTTCGAATGTCTCCAAGGATGGGGCATCCACCACCTCCCTTGGCAACCAGTTCCAGCACCTCACACCCTTATTGCAAAAAACTTCCATTCAGTTTGAAACCATTTCCCCTTGTACTATTGCAACAGATCCTGCTAAAGAGCCTGTCCCCTTCTTTCTTACACCCCACTCTGATACTGAAAGGCCACTATCAGGTCTCCCCAGAGCCTTCTCTTCTCCAGGCTGAGCAGCCTCCAGCTCTCTCAGCCTGTCTTTGTAGGAGAACTGTTCCATCTCTTGGATCATTTTTGTGGCCCTTCTCTGGACACGCTCCAACAGGTGCATGTCTCTCCTGTACTGAGGACTCCGCATCTGGATGCAGTACTCCAGGTGAGGTCACCCCAGCACAGAGTAGAGGGGCAGGATCACCTCCCTTGTCTGCTGGCCATGCTTCTTTTGATGCAGCCCAGGATCTAGTTGGCTTTCTGGGCTGTGAGGGCACATTACTGGCTCATGTATAGCTTCCTATCCCCCAGGTCTTTTTTGGTAGGGCTGTGCTCTGTTATTTCCTCCCTGAGCTTGTATTGGTAGTGAGGGTTTCTGTGACCCAGGTGCAAGACCTTGCACTTATATTTGTTGAACCTCATGAGGTTCACCAGGGCGAACTGCTCAAGCCTGTCTGGGTCTCTCTGGATGGCATTCCATCCGTCAGGTGTGTCAACCTCAACACATAGATTGGTGTCACCCACAAACTTGCTGAGGGTGCACTCGATCGCACTTCTGATGTCACTGATGAAGATGTTACAGACCATTGGTCCCAGTACTGAGCCCTGAGAGACACCACTTATCCCTGATCTATATCTGGACATTGAGCCATTGATCACCACTTTCTGAGTTTTGTCTCACAACCAGTTCCTTGTCCATTGAGCAGTCTGCACATCAAATCCATATCATTCCAATGTGGAGACAAGGATGTGATGAGGGACCATGTCAAAGGCCTTACTGAAGCCCAGACAGGTGGTATCCGTGGTTCTTCCCTTGTCCATTAAGGCAATCATAGAAGGCCTATCGTGGCCTAGGTGGGTCAGGCAGGATCTGCCCTTGGTGGAGCCATGCTGGTTACCCCATATCACCTCCTTCTGTTCCATGTGCTTTAGCATAGCTTCCAGGAGGATCTGTACCATGATCTTCCCCAGCACAAAGGTGAGCTTTATAATGCAGGCAGACCTCTTAAGTAAAGTTATTAGGCATTACAATAACATAATATATGATTAAAATAATATAATATAAAATCAAGAAAAAATTACCAAAAATGATACATTATTGTAAATTATAATTTGTTTTGGACCAGTGATGTGAATTATTTTTCTGGCTTTTTAGGTGAATTTACTCAAGGTCTATCATCAGTAATTAAAGGCCTAATAATATACAGTATGATCACATACACTCAAGATATGCCTTGGCATCCTTCCACCTCAGTCTCCTGACCTTTTTGTTTCCATTAAAGGTTGTTGCTTGTATGTGGCAGAACTGCAGCTAGGATTTCAGAGCCCAAATTGTGAAATGGACTTTGATAGCTGTCGGAGTGTAGGGATTTGGCAACACTTAATAATTTAACAAATTTGTTAAACTAAATAAATTGTACAAAAACAGACAAACAAAAGAAGCCCATCCCACAAATAAGTTACCAGTATGTAGAGAAGGGAAGTAAAAAGGCGTCCAATTAATCAATTTAAAGACAAAAAAAAAAAGTACAAAAATTATAGAGCTCAGAAACTCTTAATACCTTCAGTTTTTAAACTTTAAGAAATATATGCTATGACTTAATTGGCAATTGCTACTAATGTATTGTGACAAGAGTTCTTGTACAGGTAGAATTTATATTTAATTTATTGCCAATGTTATTTTATTGCAAATAGAAGAATTTTACAGCAGTGTGAGAAAGATTGTTGCTTGTCAAATAAAATGATACCTCCTTTTCATAGAGCTTTCATTGGAATCTAGAGCAACACTTTCTTAACCCTAAAAAGACAACTGCAGCTTTTCTTATCCTGTTTGTTACTGTCGACTATTCTCTGAAGATGGCCTTGTATTCTTGTAGATGTCTACGAGTGCACATCACAATGGTAAAAAAAAGCCCACGTCTTATTTTCTGTCTTCCAGGTGTGGTTCCTGTATAGATATATGTAAGAGTGAGGAACAGCTAGTTTCTCCTGTCAGCTTCTGACTAGGGTACTCTTTTCCAAAGATCTCTGACAGTAAGCACAGGGTAGAGGTAACCATATCTTCTGTGACCACTCTGAGTGTTTGTTGTTGTTGTGGCTATATACGAAGGCTTCATGGAATTTTTTTCAGGAAGCTTTCCAACCCATGGCAGTGTTAGGCCTGGGGAAATTGTCGGGGCAATCCCAAGTATTTATACAAACTGGGGGAAGATCTCCTTGAGAGCAGCCCTGCGGAAAAGGACTTGGGGGTCCTGGTGGACGAGAAGCTGGACATGAGCCAGCAGTGTGCGCTTGCAGCCCGGAAGGCCAACTGTGTTCTGGGCTGCATTAAAAAAGGGGTGGCCAGCAGGGAGAGGGAGGTGATTGTCCCCCTCTACTCAACTCTTGTGAGGCCCCATCTGGAGTACTGCATCCAGGCCTGGGGCCCCCAGTACAGAAAGGACGTGGAGCTCTTGGAGCGGGTCCAGAGGAAGGCCACTGAGATGATCAGAGGGCTGGAGCACCTCTCCTATGAGGAAAGGTTGAGGGAATTGGGCTTATTTAGCTTGGAGAAGAGAAGGCTCCGGGGAGACCTCATTGCAGCCTTCCAGTACTTGAAGGGAGCATATAAAAAGGAAGGGGAATGGCTGTTTACGAGGGTGGATAGTGACAGGACAAGGGGGAATGGTTTTAAACTGAGACAGGGGAGGTTTAGGTTAGATATTAGGAGGAAGTTTTTCACACAGAGGGTGGTGACGCACTGGAACAGATTGCCCTGTTCCAGGCACGGAGGTTGTAGATGCTTCATCCCTGGAGGCATTCAAGGCCAGGCTGGATGTGGCTCTGGGCAGCCTGGTCTAGTGGTTGGCGACCTTGCACATAGCAGGGGAGTTGAAACTAGATGATCATTATAGTCCTTTTCAACCCAGTCCATTCTGTGATTCATTCTGTGATTCAAATATCTGATTCCTGTAATCTGTGTGCTTTCAGCAGTACTGCAGGATATTGATTTAAATATTATGTTTCTGAGGAATTGCCTCTATTTTTTTTTTATGTGCTTGCTTCATCACACAATTAACTGAGAAAGAACATAAAAGCAATTTGGCTACTTCTGATAATGACATCCAACTGAATTCACTGAAAGAGGGAGCTGAGCTCTTTCAGTGAATTGGATTTTCCTTCTGTGGCAATCTGTTTCTGATGTTATATTCATGTTATATTACAGGTTTCCTGAAAGAAGGGCTTTCCACTAATATCTTAGGGGAGCTACATGTTAGGATTAGTCAGTAAGCTTGATGGTTACATGTTTTTATAAATTGCTAGGTAAATGTTCTGAAATGCTCTGAGATTTGATTCCAGTACACTTCAAATAAAATAATATTAATACCAATGTAAATTACAGTAAATGCATGCTACAATCTCACACCCAGTGCAAGTTGGTTCTGCTTTCCAGTCTCCAAATCGTGCTCAGAAAGTAGTGCTGCAGAAAAGGTAGCGGGGTGGCTGGATCAAAACTCAACTCAGAAAGAAGAGCAAAGTGTTGTTTGAGAATTTCTTGAAGAAATTAAGTGAAATGATTTTTAAAAACAGTTTGAATGTGCTTTAATATGTACAGCCCAGAGAAAGGGTATTTTAAGGAAGGAAAATAAGAACAGATATAGTTAAGGAATGGTTTAAGTGAATTGTGATGATAGACTGTAAATTAATTGATGACAACAGTAAAGTGGAAAACCATCAGTCCTGCTGGCACTGCACTTCTAGGCTTGAGTGGATGTGGTTTTTAGCTTTCTTTACCTTAGATCGTTCAAAAAGAGCTCTGATTTTTCAATTTTTTCTGCAGATTTCCTCATTCAGACCTTGACCACAGATTTCACCAGAAGCCTTGGGGGAATGAGTTAATGTATTCATGGCCTTTTTTTAATCCGGAAATGAAGAAACTGGTCTTAATGGGATTACTAGATAGAAAAATCATACAAAGCAACTTAAAATTATTAGAAGCGCAGCAGAGATTCTCAGATATCTTGGAAAATAAGTTTGCATATTGTTTCTCCCACATTTTTCTTATTTTGCATTCTTATTATGTTGTGATAAGCCAAATATTTCAGCTTCGAAGAGTCATTAAAACATAAAATCTATGTAACAGTATCTGGAACCTGGCATTCATTTCTGTACATTACATTAATACAAAGATGTTCATTTGCAAGGACCAAGCACAGAGAATAAAGAGTGCCAAGTAAAGGGTGATCATCTTTGAGGAAAGAATAAAAGAAATAATAAAAAAGAGTCCTAGTATGGTGGAGTACAAGCAAATGAATTTAAGAACTTCAGCAAAGTTCACTCTGCAGGCTTGTGTGCCAAATACTTAGAGCACTGATGTTTCATTCAGAATAGCAAGGTGATGAGAAATGCACCCTGAATTCAGTATCATGACGCTGTTCAAAGCAAAATCCCCCAAAATAAGGAATAGACGTCACAGGAAGCTCCTTGCTTGGAAACTTCATAACAAAACATGCAGCAGTTTGTTTTGAGAGGCTGGCTACATTTCCTAATTCTCTTGCTTGAAAATCTTAAGATGGAAGCTTGGACAGATAGTTGGAGTTCCTTTGTGAACATTTTTGAGTAGAGTAATTCTTATAAATCTTTTTACTTCAGTTTTTACTTCCTACATGTTTTTTTTAGCCCATTCTTTGGACTTTTAATATTAGTATTAAGCCTTTCTCCTCTCTGAATTTAATGTCCTAAACAGGTATGCTGAGAGCAAAAGCCAAGTTACACTGCTGAAAGGAAATTTCATGAAACGGCATATTTTCTTCTTTTGCCTGTAGTCTTGATGCTGGAAAATCTATCCACAGCGTATCTAAAAATGGAATTAATCATAGAGCTTACTTGCTGAATATTTTAACTGGAAACCCAAAGCCACAAGTGGGCAGTTGGCTTGAATCTCAAATCCACAGTGGTAAAAGAAAATTCAGATGTAGGTCATATGTTCCTTTTATTATCATTTGTTTACAACTCACTGAACATACAAACAAGCAACAGTGGTAACAGGTTTTGTTAACTTTGATACAGAGAAAATAAAAATACCAGTTACATCATATGTAAAGGATTTTTTTCCCCAGATTTGGAGTGATGACAGGATACTTCTTCTTGACTGTCAGTATAAATATTTCTCTTTCTCTTCTCCCCCCTTCCCCCCCATTTCCTTCAAGTCTTTAGCTTTTGTTAGATGTGGAGGAGGAGACGGAAAAGAAAGTAGGAAGAGAAAACCAGATGTGGTCTGTCCTGCATCACTGCGTAGACACTGTCAGTCAGGAAACATTTTGAAAGGTCCTAGACAGGGAATTANGCAATACCCCATTTTCTTAAAATAAGTTTGAGCTAGCTTAACTTGTTGATTAGGGTATTAGTTATGTTGTAAGCAAAACCAGAATATTTTTGCATTGAGAAAGCGTCTTTTGATATTCATTTTAATTCAGGAGATTCTCAGGTGTTCTAGTATGCCTTTATGTACTTGTTGCATAAGATTTTTATTTTTGTTGATGAAATGAAATTTGATTCTATCGAATGTTCATACAAAACAGTTTTATTATTGGGTTTACGCCTGAATTCCTGAACACTGGAATCATGAATCATTTTCCAAATAGAACTCCTAGCTATAAAACGCATCACTTACACTACCAAAACTCTGGCAGTACTGGATGTTTGAAACAGCATGGCATGTTACTTACTGCTCCTGCACTAAACCAGGCCATCTGAATTGCTAAACATCTTCAGTCAAAGATGGCTGTTATTAGAATCATGGTACCAAAAACAATTATTGGCTCAGATTTCAGCGAAATCACAGCAGTGTTCATTTCATTGCTTGCTGCACAGACCTACTGCTAGAGTGGAGGGGATGTGTGTGTTCTGTGTACACACACATACTTGCAATACTGAAAGATGCTGCAGCATGGAGAAAAGGTGCTTTATAAAGAAGGATTTCAGTGTTTCTGAGGAAGCCTCTTAAACCATTTCTCCAGCTCATGCACAGGCTGAATTTATTTCACAACCCAGATCATTAGCTCATATTTCATCCCTCAGGGCACACGCAACTCTCTGTATGCTTGCAGTGATGCTCATGTTGTGTTAACCATGGACTTTGTTCTCTGAAATTAGAAAATCTGG
Organism: Pavo muticus; assembly: GCA_016647715.1. Taxonomy (NCBI): domain Eukaryota; kingdom Metazoa; phylum Chordata; class Aves; order Galliformes; family Phasianidae; genus Pavo; species Pavo muticus. The sequence goes on from JACDJE010000499.1 coordinate 302,726, forward strand.
AATTCTGATGTCTTTTGCCTTGTTTTTCTTGAGGTCTTGATGTTTTTCATCAAGAAAAAACTACTGCATGGTTGTTGTTTGTTTTTTTTTTTGTGATATATGAGTACATGAATGTAGGAGCCTTTGTATTTGTTTAAGGGACTCCATTTTCTAAACCTTGAAGCTGACAAAATCTTCTTGTGGCTGGCTCACAGCAAGCTCCTTCAGGCTGGGAAGTTACCTTGAATAAGTGCTGTTCTTAGAAGCTCTGCTTTCAATTATTTTAGAAGGGAAATCTTTCAGCCTGCATCAGTGGGAATTCCCATGGACAGTCATGTACTGTTTTCTTCAGAAATGAGACAATGCTGTTACTTCTAATTACTTAAACATATGGAGCAGGGACTATAGGAGCAAAGTACTGCTTAATTCAAGGTAATACTTTTTATTTTCATTTGCAACAAGCTAAGAGCTTACGTGTGTCAGGTAATGCAATTAAAAAATGATTAATAATAACTCATTAAGCTGCTTCCAGTCATGCGAGCACACCCATTCATTAATTTTCTCTGACTTGAGCAGAAAACAAACTTATCCTTTAGTCACTGTGACACTCATTTATTTGCAGCTTTGCTTAGAGCTAAATGATGATTTCTGTTTTGTGAACAGTCCAAGAGTGGCACGGCTGAATTGACCTGGACTCTTTCGAATGACTTCAGCTTTTTTGTGGTTCAAAGTATGATACTCTCTGGGATAATCCATTCTCTTCTTCAAAGCAAGAAGCAAGCTTCTGCACTGTAGTAATGTATTTTCCCTTGCCATTGCCTCGGTGGCACCCAGGCAGATTGCCTTCTAATTTTAGAAGGAAGCCTGTATCAATACCAGTGAAACACACTGTCAAGTCTGTTCTCTTTATTTAGCACTGAATAGTTCTGCTAGACTTAGAGCAAGCTGTCTGCTCAGAGTTGCCCATCATACTTCTGTTGGATTATGGTAGGATTAAAGCGTTCAGGCTTGATGGCTTTTCAGGGCAGTATGAATATTAGAAACACAGAATGGTTTGGGTTGTAAGGAGTCTTTTAAGATCATCTAGTCCAACCCACTCTGCATTCTGGGGGTATACTTCTTTAGATGACGTTGCCCAAAGCTCCATTCAACATGACTTTGAACACTTACAAGGATGGTACAGGTAATTTCTTGAGTTGTTCCAAGTTTTCATGTCTTGCATATTGTGCCAGTATCTTTTTTTGTGATGGCATGCTATATTTATAACAAAATTCTTTCCTTGAGTGTATTACTCAAGTCACTTGTATGAGTGCAGTCCCTTTGGAATAAAATTTAAGCTTACTGAGCAGGAAGTAGCTGAATGAGATGGCCTCTGGATTAAATGGGTCTTGGTTCTGATCACCATCACTGAGACCTACTTGGCTGCATTTATTACCCAGAAGAGTCCCTTGTTCCTAGTCTTCTCAAAAGCATAAACGCTATGATGTGATGCTGAAAAACATATAGTTAACTAGATAATACCTCCTGTTAATGCCTGGATTAAATCTCAAGATCCTAATTTAAAAACACCTTACTTCCAACTGAATTACATTAGCACAGAAGATGAGGAGTTCTCTCAAGACTTGGAAGAACAGAATCATATCCATTACAGACTAAAGGATGAGAAAGGAATAGTTCACTGTTCCTAATGCAATTCAGCTGGAAGTAGGATTGTAAATTGAGTAACCTAACACTAGTAACCACAAAAGAGCAGACTTCATTTATTCAAAGGGTTCTTTCAAACCTAGTAAGCTCTGTGTTCAGGAACTGAGCTGATAAAAACGTGTCATGAATAATTAAAGCCACCTTAGTACCTTCATATAGAAAATATTCATTGTATGTGGAAAGTTCCAGACCAATTAGTACATGACATATCTTGGTGCATATTAGCCATATGTTATGACCTATGTTTGTTCTGAGCTGTCTTTTGGATCTCTGATCATAAGATAGCCAAGTATTTTCTTCCTCAGCATGTCACATAGGAGTAACTTGATTTGTGCTCCATATGAAGCTAATCAGGGTATTTGTTAACACCCATATCTGCAGTATTTTCGAGTGAGAGATGGCTTTTCCTTTGATGTATTCTCTTAAGCTTAGGTTTCTGATAATCCAAGGAAAACTACTATAACCAGTCGTTGTTTTGGCTGGGGTAAGGGAGTTCTCAGGGACTGTGGTTTTCTTCCTATTTCTTTAAATAGAAAACTACTGTAATCTTCATATTCTATATTTTATGTGTAAACAGCATGGATTTTCCCTTGATTTTATATCTGATATATTTGTATATAAAAAAATATGTCAAAATGCAATTCTTTGAAAACTGAGTTGATTCTTGGCACGACGTGACAAAAACCATATCTCTTTGCTGTAGGGATGCCAGATAGCCAGTGTCCACTACAGCTTTTCAAAGGCTGTTAGCGGTTTTGTTCTTTCAAATAATAGGACCAAAGTTTCCAACTTTGTAGCCCGAAAATCCAAGGCAGACGATGCTAGGTGGCTTTAAAGATCAGCCAGCATTTTCAGCCACTACTTATCTTGGGGAGATGACCAGGTTTTTCATTCAAATGGAGAGTGGCAAACCAGTATGATCATGCTTTAAAATGATGCCATGTCAAGGTTCTTTTCCACTGATCTCATAATTTATATAAATTAATACAATATAAATTGTATGAAGGTTAACCAGTAATTTTATTCAATGGATTCACACAACAGTTTAGATTAGAAGGGACCTCTGAGAGTCATCTGATCCAATTCCTCTGCTTAAGCAGGGCTACGTAGAGCAGGTCGCCTTGGCCATGTCCAGGCACTTTTGAAGATCTCCGAGAAAGGAGCTGATACAACGTCTCTGTGTAACCTATGCTAGATCTCAATTACACATGCAGTAAGTAGGTGTTTCCTGTTGCTCAGATGGATCTTGTGTTCCAGTTTGTGCCCATTGCCTCTTATCCTGGCACTGGATACCACCAAAAAGAGCCAGGCACTGTCCTCTTTGTATACATTGATAAGATGATTGATAAGATCCCCTATAAACTTTCTCTGTGCTAGACTGAACAGTCCCAGATCTTTCTCTTAATCCCCATATGACAGATGCTGAAATCCCTTCATTACTTTGTGGCCCTTCTTTGGACTCTCTGAACTATGCCCATACCTCTTGGTAATGGGGAACCCTGAACTGGACACAGTGCTCCTCCAGATGTGGCCTCATGAATGCTAAGGAGAGATGAAAAATCACCTCCCTTGACCTGCTGGCAATACCATTAGCCTTCCTTGAGGCAAAGGCACATTGCTGACTCATGTTCAACTTGAGGTCCACCTGAACCCTCAGGTCCTTCTTTGCAGAGCTGCTTTCCAGCTCGGTGTCTCCCTTTATGTACGGTTCCTGAGCACGTTCTTCCCCAGATGCAAGACTTTGTGTTTTGCCTTGCTAAACTTTTTAAGGCTCCTGTCAACCCAGTTTTTGAGCCTGTCCAGGTCCCTCTGGGTAGCAGCATGACTTTCCAGTGTATCAGCCACTCTTCTTGTGTCATCTACAGACTTGCTGTGAGTACACTCTACTCCATCATCCAGATCATTAATGAAGAAGTTGAATATGACAGGATTCGGTATTGATCCTTGAGGTACACTACTACTTACTGGCATCCAACTAAACTTTGTGCCACTATTCACAACCATCTGGGCCTGGCTGTTCAGCATGTTTTCAGTTCACCTCGCTGCCTACCTAGCCAGTCCATACTTCACCAGCTTGTCTATGAGAAACTTAGGGGGACAGTGTCAAGGGCCTTACTGAAGTCCACCTCAGAAAGATGGAAAAAAAGAGAAAAAAGAAAAAAGGGCCAGTGAAGGCCAAAAAGAAGGCTGAAAAAAGGCATAATGAAAGAAAAAAAAAAAAAAAGGACTAAAGGAGAGCAGAAACAAAGATATGAATAAAGTTCCCAAAGGAGGCAAAAAATATAATCTCTCCCTCTCACATCACACCATGCCCTTTGCTTAGCCCTGCCTTGGAGGGCTGCTGGTTACCCTCTCCATCTCCTATTCTTTCAAATTTAAAGCCTTCCTTATGAGGTCAGACACGCTATTGGCAGAAGTATTTTTGCCCTGCTTAAAGCGGTGGATGCCATCTCTGCCTTAAAGGTGGGGTTCTGCAAACCTTGTCTCATGGTCATAAAACCCAGAAGCCTGTCACCAGCACCAGTTCTGCAAACAATTTTTGACTTGTAATTTCAGTGCTCTCCTACCTATACCTTCAATCTCACCAGAAAGAGAACACCACCTGGGCTCCTGGGCCCTCGTCTACTGCCCCCATATCTCTACAGTCAGTTTGGAAACTGTGTAGGTTTACTGTTAGCAGTACCATTTGTATCTATGTGGAGAAGAGGGGATAGTAGTCAAAGGGCTGGACCAGATTCAGCAGCACCTCCATAGCATTCCTAGATATGAGCCTCTGGCAGACGCAAACTTCTGTAGCTGACAAATCAGGCTGACAGATGGGTGCCTCCGTTCCCTGCACCAGGGAGTCACCCATTACAGTGCCTCATCAGTTCTGCCTGGATGCTTGTGTGTTCCTGTTCAACACTGAGGGTGGGGAACCTAGTTTGTAATAACTTAGGCTAGCCTTCCTCTTGGTGCCAGAAGTCACCAGCTTCCATCCTTCCCCTTCTTTTGAGGTCATGCTTGCCTCAGTGCTGGATAGCTTCTCTCCTGCAACTGGAGTCAGAGGCTCTTCAGGTTGTGTCTCAGTGAATATCCTTTCTGTCTCACTTTCCTCTTCTCTTATACCATACAGCCTACCCACTTCCTGTTTTGAGTCTTCCCCTGGCCAGCACAGCTGCCACTTTCTGCAGGATAGGGTGTCTCTCTCCTGGCCTGAGAGAGGCCCCAGTACTCTCAGCAGCCAGGGGCCTGGAGGGCAGCATCTGACATATGAAGTTCTGCTGCACCAAGCCCTCTAGCCTTGCAAAGGTATCTGTTCCAGCATCTGCTGGTCTAATGTGTCTGTGGTGCATCACCACCATATCCAAGACTGTCAAAACAATCCACATTCAACCGTATGTCCTCTCTGCAAATTGCTGCATCTGTTGGCTGCTCTGTTGGCTGAGCTCTGGTGCCAGCTCTCACACAGGCCTCTCCCAGGCAGCAGCTGAAGGGTTGCTTAACCCTTCCTAATCAGGGGGCTGCTACAGGAAAGGATCCAGGCGCTCTAGGTCAAGGGCAGCTAATTACACTCACTGTAAGCTGCCAGAACTTCCTTCAGCCCACACCACTGCATCTCTGCTTACTTTGTCCTTGCCTAAAAGCAGTGGGCACACTCAAGATTTTTGGAAGGTTTGCCAGGCATCCTTCTGGCCTTGAACCCTATCAGCAGGTGGTCCTGAAGTTCAAAGCAGTGCCAAAGACTGCTGTGTTAATTGCTGCATCTATTGCCTGCTTCTGGGAGCTGCTGTCATTTTGACTGTACCTTGTCCATGTAAAGGTATGTGTCAAGTCAGTATAAATATATTTTGTCCATTTCCCCTTCTTTGTTTAAACTGTGCTTTTATTTACCCTATTTAAGTCTTACTTTTGCAGTATGTGTCCTTCAGATGACTCACTTGGTGTTCACATCTGTCTGAAAGTCATAACGTGAGTTTATTATTATCATTTACAAAGATAAATCTTATTCGGGACCCTTCCTGCAAGCTCCACACTGGCAAGTGCAAGCCACATTTCTAGTGGTGTCTAAGGTCTGAGACACATATCCTCTTAATGGATATCTTGACTGTTTTCCAACCACATAAATACACCCTATCTTTTTTTAACTGGATCCTAGCAGATCTGCAGAATGTCTCTTTAGCAACTCCTTTTATTAGATGATTAAATTAAATTATCTTAACTTAATTAAGAAATAAAGGTTTTGCAGTCACCCAGTCTATCCCTGAATTTATCTTCCTTCCTGTTTCTCTGTCTGTCCATGCATGTAACTCTTAAGGTCCACTTTAGAAGGGGCAAAGTTAATTACTGTCCTGTAATTCAAGTAGAAGAAATAAATTAATGCCAGTCTTTAGGAGAGGAAGGCAGAAATTTTGTACTTTCCATTTGTCAACAGCTAGCTAAATATACACATCCGACTTGGCATGGCACTTTTATCTCTTCTCCAGAATGGAGACCATTGTAAGTTACATGGGGAGAGTTCAAGTATGTACCATAGGAAAGGTTAGGAAGGAAAACCAACAATACTGCGTAAGGCCAAACTTCATCACTTTAAGGTGGCAAATAGCTTGCAATGTTTTTTATAATACTTGGTCTACTATTGGTAATTTGGCCTGTGTTGTATGTAACACTTGTTCTTCTCGTATAGACTGTTACATGTTTTAACAGCTTTTGTTGGTGGTAGTGAACTTGATAACTTAAAATTTTTGATCTATGTTAAAATCTATTTTCAAGTTTGTCTTTCCTTTGAAATATGAATATATGAATGAGTATGCCAGGCATTCTAGTTAACTGATTTAAAAGATGTGAATAATTTCTTCTAACCTTAAAGATTAACAGCTCTGTCTTTATTTAGAAGCTTATCATACATTGCATAGGCTTTACACTCCTCTTAATGCTTTTGTATAAAGATGTGTGGTACTATCTTGTACAGAATCCAAACAGAATCATCAATCAGCTTCCATATCATCAGAAAAGAAAACAGCAGGACACTCAGATATTACAATGTTTTACTATACTGGAGTACACTGTGGATCAATAGCACCTTTATTAAATCATATGCTCTTGCTTTTCTATATGAAAAAATAACACAGCCAGTTTAGACAATTCTGCTCCCTTTTTGAACACTCTCACCTTTTCCAGATTTTCTGACCCAATGTGAATTAAAGATTACTCAACACACTATGAAATTGCTTTTCTTTCCATGTTTATCTGGCACATGCTAAACTAATTTATGAAAACTGTAGATATCATAGAATCATAGAATCACAGAATGGTTTGGGTTGGAAGGGACCTTTAAGATCACCTAGTTCCAACCCCCCTGTTATAGGCAGAGACACCTCCCTCTAGACAAGGTTGCTCAAAGCCCCATCCAGCCTGGCCTTGAACAAATCCAGGGAGGGGGCATTCACAACCTCACTGGGCAACCTGTTCCAGTATCTCACCACCTTCACAGTAAAGAATTTCTTCCTAATATCTGGTCTAAATCTACCCTCTTCCAGTTTAAAGCCATTTTCCCTCATCCTGTCACTACATGTCCTTATAAGAAGTCCCTCCCAGCTTTCCTGTAGGCCCCCTTCAGGTACTGGAAGGCCGCTGTAAGGTTTCCTCAGAGCCTTCTCTTCTCCAGGCTGAAGAGCTCCAGCTCTCTCAGCTGATCCTCATAAGGGAGGTGCTCTAGCCCTCTGATAATCTTCGTGGCCCTCTTCTGAACCCACTCCAACAAATCCATGTCCTTCTTGTGTTGGGGGCTCCAGACCTAAACACAGTACTCACAAGAGCAGAGTAAAAGGGCAGAATCACCTCCCTCAACCTGCTGGTCACGCTTCTCTCGATGCAACCCATATCTGTGCTTCCAATATTACAATTCTACCAAGTAGTTACAATTTCTGTAGTTGTTAACTCTTGACAGAGGGGATATTTTAAATTGGAAAATTAAATCCTGGATTGGTTTCAGTGCATTAAATTAATTTTTAATAATGTCTCCTTTAACAAATAACAAGCCACAGTATTTCATGAGTATTCTCCAGTGAAATGCAGTCCAGAAAAAGCTTAACTAGGATAAAATTCATAAATTACAGCAATGGAGTGATGGTATTCTCAAGAGGTGGCAAACAGGATCATTGAGTGGGAAGAAGAGTAATGAAATATCACCTCCAGTAATGCAGCCTACAAGAGATAGTGAAAAGAAGGACCATTCAATTTTTACAGTTTTACCAAACCAGCTATCACACAGCAGATAATGCTGTTTCACATAATTTGAAGAANGCACAACAAAGGAAATTGGTTTTCATGATGAGTGAAATTTCATGTGACACTTTACTCACAATCATTATAATTGGAGACTCCTATTCTCACCTTAGATTTTGTTTTTAGAAGTGTTAATTAGATCATCTATTTATAACTTTCTTCCTATGTAAGTGTCAAGATTAACAAAACTCATGCCTTTACAGAGTTTGTTTAAGGTCCATACATCAGTTAAGTACAGCAGATTGAAGTACTTAGTAAGTTTTGTTCCAAGTGTGACCAATTTTCACTGACACAAAATGAATAACACCAAGCCCTGTTGTGTTATCATTAACAAAAAAAAAGTTTTCCATTTGTAAATGGAGACCCTCATCAAGCAAACCTTTTTCTGACATGTAGCATTTCTTATAGATGTACTAAAGTCAAGCTTTTAGTGCTGCACTCTTGTAAGGATACCATCTACGAAGGTTTTTACATTCAGGCAAGCAGTCCGGATCGCTGCATTGCTTAGATGAGTCATTTCAATTAAGAAGTCAATTAGTGTTCCATCCTTGAACTCATAATCCTCTTCCACATTTCCTAGAATTCTGGGTAATATTTCAGCACATGACAATAAATTGAATTAAAAAAAATTACTGAAACACTGAGCACACTTTCTGTTTTGGATATTTGTATCTATTCTTCCTGTCAACAATTTCTTACAATGCATCTGCATTTTAAATTTATTGGAACTCACACAACTCACATCTGAATAGATTTCCACAGTCTCCTGCCATAGAAAAACTGTTGTACTAAGGCTAATACTCCTGCATTTGTGTAGGAAATGTAATATGGAACTAGCTTTAACCATAATTATATGGTTAATCAAGTATCAGTAAGCCTAAAAATAATGAGTCTGATTGTATCACAGAAATTAACTAAAGGAAAAACAATAAATGCAAGAGTAAAAAAATTCAAAAAGAGAAAATAATGAAGAAAATATAAAGAAAAAAGATCATTAAAATAGACAACTCTGGTTCAGAACTTTCCTAAATAAGGTAGAGGCTGCAAGATTTTTCAGGGGAAGTGTCGCACCAACATTCAGATCACTCACAATTTCTGTTTTGCATCAATATGTGTATGAATGTTAAGTATTGCATGTTTGTTATGCATGGGAAAAATATATTACGAAACATAGACATCATTCAGGTAATGCAGGTGAATTAATTGTACATAGCAGTTTAACCTGGAATCCTCTAATTCTTCAGTGTTTGTGTTGTCAGCCTCAATATTTCGCTTTATGAAGCAGAACAGAAAACAGAAAGCATGGAAGGGATATAACACAAAGTTTTCTGTTATTTCCAGTACTCAGACAACTTTACAGCAGTAAATATCACTTAAGGTGAAACAAAAGAAAACTTCAAGATTTTAGTCAAATATGGAATGTTGCAGTCAAAACCAGCCAGAGGATGGCAGTGTTAAAACACTGAATTCATTATTCTGCCATTATTTATTATTTGCAGTGATGTGGCAGCTATGAGCTGCAGCCAAGGAATGGAACCCAATTGTCCTCTGTTCTTTGAAAACCCAAGGCGAAATACTGTCCTCTGACACAGATGACTTAAAATCAAAGCATAAGATGATAGTCAGGAGATTAAAAGAGTCCCATAGTATTCTCAGGAAAAAGGTACAGAGTGATCCATTTTCCCAACGTAGTTAACCTCACATAGCAACCAGAGGGAGTTCATTCAGTGAGCTCAGATGATAGAAAATCACAGAAACAACAGCAGAGACTGGGAAGATTGAGAGTTTTTAAATCAGAGAGACTAAAACGCATTTTGAACTGAGAAGCCAGATTAGTTGAGGAAAAGAACAAAAGACAGGATGAGTGCAAGGCAGCTCATATGGTAGAATGTTAATGGGCCTGAACTGTGGGTGCACTTGTGGCATTGCAAGAGGTGGAAAAAGCAGCTGTATGGTAGAAAAGGGAAAAGCAAATCAAAAGGAGTAGGAGTCAGTAGCATTTTTTTCAATTATCTCTTGAAACAAATAGTATGATAGAGAAAAAGGAGAACAAGCAGATGACATGAGAAGATTAGCAAAAGCCCTTTGGGGCTGTAAACTGGAAAGGCAGGTGGTTTAGACAGGAAGATACAAGGTCCAAGGCAGAAGAGCACAGGTTCATTGAGAAGCCTAGCTGCAGGATTGCTAGCAGAGAAATGGGGATATGCAGAAAAAGTGAATGTATGTGTGAGCCAATATAAGGAATTACAGGGCATTATCTGTGAAGGAATCTGGGAAACAAGCTTAAAGAGAAGGATAGTAAAGAATGGAAAAGAAAATTTAAAAGCCCATAATTTCAAAGTTGTAGCACATTGAAAAAAAAAGAAAAGAAAAAAGAAAAGAAAAGAAATAGAAGCAAGCTGAAAGATTAATGAAATCAATATTGTATTGGAAGAATTTTCTCATTTACATTCAAAAACATCGCTGAAGCAGGGAGCCTTGAATGTGGGTGCCTTGCAGCAGTGGCCTAATTTCTTAATACTCACCTGATAAACTGCTTTTGCTATACAAAACTTGAAAATATAGACAGAGGAGGCAATGGTTAATACTTTATATGCTTTCCTCACTAAGGGATTGCTGTACTGATTAATGGTGCATGTGATCTAATTTGTAGAGAATCTCCTTTTTTAGCAAAACCTAGATCTCTAATGAGATGAAAAAATGGATTATTCAATGAAATCATTAGCACTGTCATAAACTCTAGAAAGAAACCAACAAGCACTTGGCTTGTTTTAACCAAGGACTTGGCCAGGTGAACTTTGCTGGGTAAAACATAAGTTGGTGGGGGGATTTTTGAAGACTCCCATAGCAAGGATCAGCACTGTTTCTTTGATGAGGTGAATATAAGCTCTAACTACCATAGTTACATGAAATTTGCTAATTTGTGTTCAACCACCAGAAAGCGAGGGAACATAGTCTGTAGTGAACTGCAGAGCCATTGGCCCAGTGATCTGTTTAGTGGCCAAATCAGTACATCAATTTCCTGAGCTGGACAGCCTACTTCTCTTCAGCCAATACTTTCTGTAGATAGTACTGGGCTACACCAAAAGGAGCCCACAACATTGGAGACAGATATTAGTGGTATGGTAGCAGGGGCTGAACATTCCTGCCAGTGTTCCATTACATTTGGTTGCTGTATGACAGATGGCAGCAGAGGGGCAGTCTGACAAAGTGGCATCTGACATGGAAGCATGGATGAAGCAAAGGTGTGTCAATGAATTTCTCCAGAAAGAGAAAACGGCACCTATCGACATTCATCGACACTTGCTGAATGTTCATGGAGACCAAATAGTGGATGTGAGCACAGTGAGACAGGCAGCGATGTGTTTCAGTAGAAGTGACAGTGACATGAAAGACGAGCCACGTTACGGACAGCCATTCACAGCTGTAACACCACAAAATGAAGACCTTCTCAATCAGCTCATCCATGTGAATTGGCAGATTACAACCAGGGAACTGTACGGAGCTGAATATCAGCTTCAATATATTGGAAACGATGGTGGCAGTGTTGAAATATTACAAAGTTTGTGCCAGTTGGGTCCCAAAGATGCTCACGCAGCGACAGGAAGAACACTGTAGGCAAGTTTGTCGGGATCTACTGAACCAATATGAGGCTGAAGGTGGCAGTTTCCTGGATCGCATCATTGATGGAGACAAGACACGGCATCGCCACTCTGAGCTGAAGTCAAAACAGCAGTCCATGGTGTGGCAACATGTGAATTCCCCAACAAAAAAAGTAAAAATTAAAAAAATAAAAGAGATGCAGCCCTCGGAGTGTAAAGTGATGTTCACTGTCTTTTTGGATAGGAAAGTAGTGATACTTCTGGATTTCCTGGAAGTCAGACAAACCACCAACTCTGATTGCTACATCACAATGCTGACTGAGCTGAAGGTTCTGGACTCAGGCCAGAAAAGAAGGCGGCCGTTTTCTTCCAGGCTTCATACCAGTTTGAAGACTGTGGAGCACACTGCCAGTCTTGGCCAGACTGAACTACCACATCCACCATATAGTCCAGATTTGGCACCTTTTAACTTCCATCTTTTTGGATCAGTGAAAGACAGATTCTGTGGACGTTTTCCTAGCAACAACACTGTCAGAGCAGCCATGAAACAGTGGATCACTTCTGCTGGTGCAGATTTTTATGAGTCTGGAATGCAGGCTTTTGTTTTTTGTGGCTGACAATTTGCTTTATCAAAAAATGTCATTGTGCTCTTCATATCTGTGATAGTTTCCTTGGAAATAAATAGGAGGCATTGTTTTTGGAGCAGCATAGACAGTTCTGCTGCTGCTGTCCTTGATAAAACAAGTATAAAGATGTAATTTACTCCAAAATTTGCTTTCCCTCTATCTACCATATAATACTCCCTCCTTCTAGAGGACATGCTGCTCTGTAGATGACATTATAATATACATGTTGGTAAACCTTTGCTCCCTGTCCACAAAATATATATTAAAACAATAACAGCAGCAAAAATGCAGCTCTTTGAAAAAGAAAACTCACACATGGACTACTTTGAGACAAAAAGAGCTGATGAAAAATATTTCATCTAAGATGCAATATTGTCTGAAAAGCGAGATTGGCTTTGTTTAGTCAGGATGGGTTATCCCTGTCTTCAGTATCTAGAGAAATAGTTGTGCGATTTTTAATTTGTGTGCGTATTTCTTTCCAAAATGAAGCCAAAATAATCTGTAACTTCCCAAAGAATGAAGATTAACAGAATTACTCTGGCTGCAGAAATTACCTTAAATACAGGGAAATTCCAGGATAGGGTGTTCCCGTATTTGTCAATGACTAGCAGGTCTGGTCCTGACCTGCAAATGGCCTGAAATATCCCTTTAATTGGCACATGGAACAACTGAGGTAAATCTGGACACACATTTCCCAGTTCTTGACAGTCTGTTCAGTTTTTTAAACTTTGTTGTATTCAGTCTGGAACAGATTCATAAAGGGAAAGCACTTAAAATAATGGAAGACAAATATGGCCAACCTAGACAGTTACTGATGTTCACTGAAGACTTTAATGTGCCATTAACATCATGAAATGAGGATATATATTTTCATCAATAACAGGAAGCCAAATTACCAGTCATACATCTTAGTCTTCTGTTTCTGAGCCAGCACAGCTTAGATTTATTAATAAAATCCTGTGAGTATGCATCTGAAGTTAAGGAGAAAAACTTCATTCTTTTCCCTGAAAAATGATCTGCATTAAGTTCTTTCTAACATTCTAAGAGGGCAGGAAAAAAACACATTGCTACTGAGCAGATTAAGTGCACCTGAAGTGAATAAGTAAGAAATAATTGTCTTTCTTGATCAGTTGCTGTGGTATATCTTACAATTTATCTAGTTCTCTTTTTCTGAATTTGTGAAATAAACTTACAGAAGAACTGAAAAGAGACAGTCAGACTTTCTCTAAAAACTCTGCTAAAATGAAGTATTTTCAATTCAATTTCAGCTTAGAAACAATTCTTAATGAAAAACTGTAGTGTGCTGCTTGAATTATCAACTTATCCATTCAAGGAAAAGAGTTTAGAAGGCCATAGGGAAAACAGGTTAATATTTTGCTTCATTGGGATTTTTTATTCTTAAGATCTTTAATTTGAATAAAATCTTCAGATTTCATCTTAAACTAAGTAATTAGTACTTTTTTATTATTATTATTTTTTAATAATTGTAGAAAATATTTTGAAAAAAGACTACTGTGTTCTTTCCCGTGGNCAAAAACACAAAGAACAGGGAAAATGAAACACAGAGAGGAGCTTTGCATTGACCAGAATCATCCAGCAAACTGATGGCAGAACTCTTGTTCACTGTCATGCAGATTATGGGTTTTTTAGTTTGAAATCAATAATGTCATGTAATGATAGTATATTAAAAGACACAGAAGTACTCAGACATAATTAAAAGAAACCAAATTTGGGAGAGTGTATATGTCTTACCGTTAATTGCTAGTGAGTTGTTTTGGAAACATTTGTTGAAGTTGCTTTGTTTAATAATCTGTAATCATCAGTATTGGTTTATTACAGATTTTTATGGCTGATTTATTATATGCTTTGATTACTACCTGCAAAATACTTGTTTAATGCCCGTTAATATCTGTTTCTTAATAATTTTTTTGAAAAAAAAAAATTGCTTTCTGAGGCAATATATCGGCAGTGTAGATTTATTTGATTAGTTCATTCAGCACGCAAAAAGGCTGGAGGAGTGCTGTCACTTCAGTGAAACGTTACCACTGCTGACAAGGCAGCCTCAGGTCAGTGGGTAGATAACAGCAAGAAGCAAGCTAGTGCAGACAGTAGCTTGTACCTGCTGTGACACGTGCCAGGCCGAAGTCTAATCAACAGCTGATATGTACCAACTATTTTCTCTTCAACTGCCATTAGACATGATTGAAAACAGTGGGTGTCCTTCATGTGAACATTCTTTTCAAAAGTTCTATTTTTAGAATTGTTTGTTAGATTCTAATGCTTATTGACACTTACAAAGTTATGTGATAGATCCTCTGTTCATGCATCATTCCTGTGTGCTTTAATAGCATTACTTGAGTTCCTGTTACTATGCTTAGTATTTGTAAACCAAGGTCTCATACACACCTTTTCTCACATGCTTTAAAACTAAAATTAATCTTCAGTTTTACATATGCAAACAACCAGAGAAACAGAAGTCCTCTTCTACTTCTGGCCTAGCAGAACATGCTCCATTTTATCATATGCAGACAAAATCTTGCTAATCAGCCATTCATGACTTCCAAGACTCCATACTGCAACAACATGAAATCTAGAAACTATGCTACATGCTCCAAAACGACTCTTGTCTGGTACCAAATACAGCTATCAGACTGCTAAACAGCACAGGTTGCCATGAATGCATCACCCAGCGCTGCTTACCCTGCACTGGTTTCTAATTAATTGAGTCCCATTCAAGGTCTTTGTACTGATTTTCAGAGCCCTTTGTGGAACTGTCTCTGTCTTTTTTTTTATGTCTCTCATGAGAGCAGTGCTCCCTTGGAACTACCAAACAATAACTAGAAGTACTAGATTGAAACTGCAAAGTTCAAAGGCATAAGACAAGAATGGCCACAGTAGTCATTCTGTTTGGCAGTGATCACAGAGCTCATTTCTTCAATCCAGTTGTGAATACAATCTCCCTCTAATGCATGTCAATACACATTATTCATGCTTGATTTTTTGAGAAAAGACAAAATACGTTCTTGAAGTATTTGAGTAGTAATGAAATATGAGGAATGGGTACTCCATAACAAAAAGAACACCTGCTACCCTCCACTGGGAATTGGAGTAATTAGGTTCCAGCTCAGGAGAGATGGGGCCTTAAGAAGAGAACTGCATCATGTTTCTGATGTTTAGAGCTCATAGGTAATCAACATGCAGAGAAGCATATAGGTTCCTGTATTCCTAATAGTGGTTTGTTTTTTTCCACTACAAAATTTAGTTTCCTTCAGACTTACTTTTTGGTTATGAGCCATTGTAAAGTATATTTCTTGTGTACCTTTTTTTTTGCCTTAGCAGTGAAATTGACCAGATCATGATTTCTCCAGTTAACAAGAAGGAAATCTGCCTAGTGATAAATTTGCCAGAAGAGTGTTCATTACTTTCAAAACTCTTATGCTGATGGCACAAATCTTTTTATCCTTTCTTTTTACAGTTTCGATGTGGACAATGGTACATCATCGGGACGAAGTCCCTTGGATCCCATGACGAGCCCGGGATCAGGGCTAATTCTTCAGGCAAATTTTGTCCACAGTCAACGTAGGGAGTCTTTCCTTTACCGGTCAGACAGTGACTATGATCTTTCTCCAAAGTCTATGTCGAGGAACTCCTCTATTGCCAGTGATATGTAAGTACATTATGAAATTCTTTTAGCATATGTTTTGGGCTATAATTGTGTTAACGTCTTTCCAGCCACAATAAATGTTTAAAATTCAAAGAGAATAATCAGTTGTGTTACTGATGTCATGGATAATTATTTCATTATTTATGGTTTTATTTGTTTCTGCAGTATTTTGAAAGTAAGCTTATTATGAAGATGTACTTGATGTGCTTATGGTCTGTACTAACTTTGACAGAATGCTGAAGACAACCAATACTGATTTTCACAACACTAAAGAGAACTGTGATACCTTAGTTACTAAGATTTTTTCAACTCAAGTTATACAAACTCAATTTCTGCTTCAGGATATTCTTCTTTTTTTCCCATTTATTTACACTAGGTTTTTGTAAGTTTTCAGATATAAGATTTACAATTTGTCATAGAATCACAGAATGGTTTGGGTTGGAAAGGAACTACAAACCATCTAGTTCCAGCCCCTTGCCACGGGCAGGAACTCCTTCCACTAGACCAGGTTGCCCAGGATCCCATCCAACCTGGTCTTGAAAACCTCCATGGATGAGCATGCACAACTTTTCTGGACAACCTGTTCCAACACCTCACAACTCTCATAGTGATAAATTTCTTTCTTATTTACTAATCTATATCTACCCTCTTTTAATTTAAAACTATTGCCCTTTCTCTTATCACTACAATATTTGATTAAGAGTCCCTCCTCATCTTTCTTGTAGGCCCCCTTTAAATACTGAAAGATCATAGCAGCATCTCCCCAGAGCCTTCTCTTCTCCAGACTGAGCTCCCTCAACCTGTCTTCATAGGGGTGGTGCTTCAGCCTTCTGATCATCTTCTGTGGCCCTCTTCTGGAAACACTTAACATGTTCCATGTCTCCCCTCTGCTGGAGGACCAAAAGCTGAGTGCAGTACTCCAGATGGAGTCTCATGAACATGGACTAGATAGGGAAGATCACTCTCCTTTACCAGTTAGCTAGATTTCTTTTAGGATAGAACAGGATAGGATCAAAATTATAGAATATATTCTGAGTTGGAAGGAATCCACAAGGATCATTGAGTCCAACTTGTTGCTCCACAAAGGACCATCAAAAAATTCAAACCATATTAATAGAATCAGAATATCCTGAGTTAGGTGGGGCATCAACCATCTTGCTAGGAAGCCTAATCCATTGTTTGACCAACTTCACAGTAAAAAAAATTTCCCAGTGCCCAGTCTAAAACTCCTTTGGCAACTTTGTACATCATGTCATCAGTGCCTAGCAGCAGAGCCCGGCACCCCCCTCTTCTTCACCTCTTCAGGGAGCTGCAGGGGGCAGTGAAGTCACCTCTCCACCTCCTCTTCTCCAAAAAAAGTTGGACCACCCAACTGCCCTCATCCTCTTCTTACAGGACATGCCTTCCAACCCTCTGCAAACTGTGTTGCCTCCTCTGGACACATTCAAGGACCTTAATACCCTTTTATACTGCACACAGTATTTAAGATGGGGCTGCATTGATGCTAAATATAGCAGGAGAATCTCTTCCCAGTCTGGCTATGCTGTGTTAATGTACCCCAAAATACAGTTTGCCTCTTAGCTGCCAGAGCACACTTCTGGCTCATGCTGATCTGTGGGCACCAGCACCCTGAGGTCCCTTCCTGCTGCACTGCTCTTCAGCACTTGTGTCCCATCTGTGCCTGAATCTGGCATTGCTCTGTCCCAGGTGCAGCACCCAGCATTCTCCTTAGTTGAGCTTCTTGCTGCTGCAGATGAGAGCGGGGTTGGTCTCTTCTTACTGGCAACAGGTGACAGGACAAGGGGAAATGTCCTCAAATTGCAACACGAGAGGTTTAGGTTGTATATCAGAAAAAAACTTCTTTACAGAAAGAGTGGTTAAGTACTGGAATAGGCTCCCCAGGGAGGTGGTTGAGTCACCATCTCTGGATGTGTTTAAAAACTGTTTGGATGTGGTGCTCAGGGACATGATTTAGCAATGGGTTGTTAGAGTTAGGCTAGTATGGTTAGGTTGTGGTTGGACCTGATGATCTTGAAGGTCTTTTCCAACCTGAGCAATTCTATGATTCTATGATTGCTAAGTGCTCCGGTGTCTCTAGAACCAGGACATGGTTGACTTTCTGGGCTGCAAGTGCGCATTGCTGGCTTATGCTAACTTTTGCGTCTACCATTGCTTCCATGTCCTTTTCTACACAACTGCAGGCCTGTACTTACACAGCTTGTATTCATTTTTGAAACTGCCCCAACCCAGCTGCAGGACCCTGCACTTGGCCGTGTTGAACTTCACCAGGCTGACAACAGCTGAGCTCTCAAGCTTGTCCAGGTCAAACTCGATGGCATCCATTCCCTCCAACATGTTGACCACACCACACAGCTTGGTGTTGCTGTCAAACTTGCTGAGGATGCAGTCAGTCCCACTGTCCATGTAACTGACAGAGATGTTAAACAGCACTTGTCCCAGTACTGACCCTGGAGGAACACCACTTGTCACTGGTCTCCACCTGGACACTGAGCCATTGACCACAGCACTTGAAATGTGACCATCCAGCCATTTCTATTCATGAAATCCATGTCTCTCCAGTTTAGTGAAAAGAATGTTGTACAGGACATTATCAAATGCTTTGTCCTAGTCCAGGTAGAAGGTCAAAAATTAATAAATTCAAGAGAGGCAAGGAGAAGACCTTTGGAAAGTTATTCTGTCCTCTTACTGAAGTAGACTATTTTTCTGTGTTACGTGTATCTTCTGTTAGTGAATCACAATTTGCAAATATGTGTAGATGCCACGTTGGCATTGGGGGTGTTGGCTGATGCTGGAGGCCCTGGAACGTGTCCAGAGAAGAGCAATGAAACTGGTGAGAGGTCTGGAGCACAAGTCTTATGAGGAGCAGCTGAGGGAGCTGGGAGGTGGTGGAGTCGCCATCCCTGGCAGTGTTCAAGAGGTGTCTGGATGAGGAGCTACAAGATAAGGTTTAGTAGCTTGTGGTAGCAATGGTAATGGGAGGACAGTTGGACTAGATGATCTTGCAGGTAGTTTCCAACCTTGTGATTCTATGATTCTATGCCAGATTGGATGCATAATGGAAGTCAGATGTTTGTAAGACAGTGAAAACATTTCAAATATCCTATCTTCTGCCACCTGTAAATTATAGAAATTAAGAATTTTTGTTCATTTATTTGCTTAATCTGCTACCAATTTCACTGCCAAATAGGTGTTTATGGTTCAATTATAAACTGCTAAAATAAAGGAGCATCCTTATANAAGTTAATCTGTTAAACATCTGCAATCCAGTTAGAACCTATGACAAGGGTTGATTACTGGCAACTTGTCTCATTTTGATAAAGGAAATGCTACTTTTTCCTCATTATTAAATTCTGGAAAACTACTTCTGGCAACAAAGGAGAAACCCCAGTCAGCTGCTGTATTAATTTAATACTTAGCTTATTAATAAGAAATTAAAAATAGGTCCAAGAGAAATCATAAAAACATAAAGTGTTTGTCTGATCTAGTTAATTAATGTGAAGTGTGTCTGAAATCCATATTTAACAAAGAAATTTAACAATAATTTGGTGTATTAGCAAATCTTTGGACAGATTTACAGTTGGATTCACTGAACTCAGTGAATGTAGTTTGTTTTAAGCTGAAACAGAATTTAACTGCCTAAAGTACATAAAAGAGAATGCAGTTCTTAGATTGTCTTCAGATAATCCCTGTTCCAGAGGAAGGACTGTTGGTCTTCATTTATTCCTTGCACATTCCTCTTCATTTATCCTCTCTGACTGAGAGCTTGTAATCAGTGTCCATCTTACTCAGAATGCTTTCTGGTAGCAACATTTCAAGAAACTTTGTGCATTTTTTAAAGAATTGTGTCACAATCGTTGGTTTGATTTTCACAGTAGCTGAAATTGTCTGCTAAAATAACCTATAATTAATGCAGAATAAGTCAATTGCATCTAAGAACAAAACTGCTCTGCTTTGATTTGAGATGTGTAAATCTTCAGAATACACACTAATTAATATACACAAGGTCTAAGAACACATCCTGCCTGTCATATCCCTTCTTACACAGCCTTGCCCTACCCTGGACTTTCATACTGAACTATGAGAAATAGGTGCTTGTGGCCTTTCTCTATGGCCATTCCCTGAGAGGGCCATCCAGGTGAGATCCCACCTGGCATCTATGCCAAGTTTTCTCAGCTCAGGCATTCCAAGGAGCAAGTTGGGATTCTGCATTTGAGTGGACCATCTGATCTTTCCATTGCTCTACTGTCTACTGGCTGTCTCCTCTATGTGTGAGCCCCTGGCCTGAGGCACAAGCTGTAAATAGCTTGCTCTCTTCTTGGAGATGTAAATAAGGTTTTACTACTTTGGTTTTGCTCTAAAGGAGGCCATACCCAAAGGAGGTTGCTGTAGGGGATAACTTCAGTGAATTACAGCTTTTATGGAAAATACACCCATTCAGTCTGATGGTGGGATTACTGCTTCCAAATGGAAATACAGGACAGGACATCTGGGAATTCTAGACATTGAGATGGATATGTAGATAACCGGGCAGGTAAAAGGTTGGAAAGATTGCTCAGCACTAGGACAATGGACTCCCATAACAGGAGACAAACTTAGCTTCTTCAGGTCTTGCTTCATCCTATAATGGTTAAAGATGGCCTTAAAAGATAAAGTGTCCCTGTAGGATCAGTTAATTTCTCTTCCTCCCCATAGCTTCCAAGGCAGGAGAGGCTGAATGTAGTGAGAATACCTCACTTACTAGGGGAACATCAGGAATGCAATTGATATTCATACGAAGTCTCCTAAATTCTTAATTTTGAGGGGTATCCCTCTTTTACTATTGCTAACTTCTCTACAAAAACAAACAAAAGAGAATGGCAGTAAAAAGATAAAGTTGATAAGCTCTCAGTAGTAGGGAAGAGCAATATTAAGATTTTCTTTTCATCCTTAGTTACAAGCTCTTGTACATATTCATTATGATGCTATTACTCCCTATGTAATGATGAATAATATTTTGTACGTAAGTTTTCTCCTTCCTTCATTTTAGCAACTTGCAGAGAGTAGCAGAGAAGTTATTTAAGAATTTGAAAGGAGGTCTGCAGAGGGATTCTTTGACACTGTAAGGAAGTTGTGCAGTTGCTCACGCTGAAGCAGTGCTGCTGAGATCTAGGATCTTGAACCTGTCCACAGATTCCCAGTTTGTCTGAAGCAAATCATCAGTCATCTATCTCCCTTAAGATAGCTTGTGATGTTGCACTTCTTGTCCTATTAGGAGCATGGGGAAGGTCAGCCATGAAAGTTCACAAGTCGCTGAAGAGAGTTCACCACCTTTATCCCCTTCTCTGTACAGAACCTGGACAATATATGGTGGGCAAGACGTGCAAACACAGTGAATAGCCAAAAAAGGAAAAAATACTGGTCTTCCATCTCATGCCATGTTTGCTGTCACTGAACACTGGATAAGAGAGACTTTGAAGATAAACAGTATCCAGTAATGTCATAACAGATTTAGTCAAAATACGCATGTGGAAGTTGCTGAATTAGCACTGCTTTTGTAGCTCTTACATCTCTGCAGTTGCAGGAAAGCTCTTTGAACACAGAAATTTCTGAGATGCATTCTGTGCTAGATGCTCCTGTCAGAAAACTGCAGCTCAGCTTTACGTAAGTCATGCAAAGTGCGTGGTGCTGGCTGCATATCCGTGGTATCTTTAAATGGGCACGTTAATGGGTATAAGAAAAGGTGGCAAAACAGTTCTAGTACACTCGTTAACAACTTCCACGCTCCTTCTTCCTTCTTTAAGAGCCTCCTCTATCAAAAAGTGCAAGGAGGCAGAGGAGTACACTAACAAAAGAATAATGTTTGGTTTATCACTGGTTGTGCACTTTTTTAATTCACAACATATTCTTGCTGTAGTTTAAAACTTTACAGGAATGGAAGGATACATATGAAGCAACCACATTTGGCTTTCTGCAGTTTCTGTTCAGGCAAACTAGAGAGTTTGTCCCATTCTGTATCTTAGTCTTTTTTTTTTTTTTTTTTTTTTTTTAATCTTTTTTAGGTGCGTATAGAAAGAAAACAAGTTGTTCTCAAAGTCTTGAGTTCCCCATTCTGATTCTCTCTTCACTTGATGCAACGTGATCAGTGCCTCCGTTTCTTGCAAAAGAGGCTCAAGATTCAGAGAAGGGAACATTTTATTTTCAATGTACTAAAGCATTTTTCATTTAGATTGCTATAACTTTCTATGTCCAAAAGTGCTAGCACATTCAGTAAGTTAAAGATACTTAAATACAGTAGTATTTTGGAGACTTTTTATACAGACACATTTTTGGCATACCGGTGCTATATTCACATTCACTCTTTTGCTGTAGCATAGAACGTTTCTTTTCATTTTAGGTATTTATATAAAAGATATCTTCATTGAGCCAGATCCTAGCTGATATACCTGGATCCATTTCTTTACTTTTGACACCCATCTAGTGGACACAATAGAGTATCACAAATTTCCTACCACAACAGCTGTGTGCACATCTTGCACGTGCAATTATCTGGCAGTGCAAGCAATGGGGCCTCTCGCTGCCAATCAGCTGTGATTTTATACAATTGACTTTTCATCTCTTTATAGTCAATATTTAACAAACTGACAGTGAAGTCACTCATGGAAGCTTGGCCTTAGTTTTTGACTGGGAAAAATAAAATTAATAAGGGAATATTCATATTGTGTCACAAAAGGTGGGTGAAAAACAAATCTGCAAATAAAACTGTATGTTACTGTAATCCAGTGAAATCCAACCTTTTGTATGTTTGAATAATTAAGTCCACCATGAGGAAAATTAATTTAACATTTTTTAACATTTTTAACATTGTTTAACATTTTCCTACTGAGCCAGAGTCATGTTTATCTTCATTTATACCACCCTTAAGCTTTTACTTCAGATTTTTTAGACAAGCTTATATATATGTATATTTGAAATAATATTGTCTTTCAGAAGTTAGTCTTGCTAAAAACAGGAGTAAATAACCACCTTCTCTTGTACATAAAATTGCATGAAATATCTACCATTTTGTCCTCAGCAGAAGAAAATATGCAGACTATGTGCTTAGGATTTTGTGTTTCCTGGCACTTGTTTGAAGAAAATAATGTTATTATTTTGGCAATTAAGTGTTATGATTTTGAGATACAGTGAGCTCTTAAATGTTCCAAAACCTTCATTGGCATTGTATTTTTTCTGCTCTTAGGAAACTTAGGATACTTAGGAAATCAAAAGAAATCAGTATCTTTACCAATATCTTTATCAGTATCTATCAGTGTCAGTATTACTAGTGAGTAGTAGTCAGACTAGCGGTAATGGTAATATGGTCATTAACGTATGGTCATATAAGCTGCAAAGGATATCTTACCTTTTTTATTTCTTTTTGTTACTGTTTTACCATTCATCTCATCTTGTATATTCATCTTATCTAACAATAGTTAATAGTAGTATTCATACTGACTTGCTCTTTGAAATATTTTTTCACTGTTTTTTTTTTTTTTTTTTTNAACTGGACACAGTGCTCCTCCAGATGTGGCCTCATGAATGCTAAGGAGAGATGAAAAATCACCTCCCTTGACCTGCTGGCAATACCATTAGCCTTCCTTGAGGCAAAGGCACATTGCTGACTCATGTTCAACTTGAGGTCCACCTGAACCCTCAGGTCCTTCTTTGCAGAGCTGCTTTCCAGCTCGGTGTCTCCCTTTATGTACGGTTCCTGAGCACGTTCTTCCCCAGATGCAAGACTTTGTGTTTTGCCTTGCTAAACTTTTTAAGGCTCCTGTCAACCCAGTTTTTGAGCCTGTCCAGGTCCCTCTGGGTAGCAGCATGACTTTCCAGTGTATCAGCCACTCTTCTTGTGTCATCTACAGACTTGCTGTGAGTACACTCTACTCCATCATCCAGATCATTAATGAAGAAGTTGAATATGACAGGATTCGGTATTGATCCTTGAGGTACACTACTACTTACTGGCATCCAACTAAACTTTGTGCCACTATTCACAACCATCTGGGCCTGGCTGTTCAGCATGTTTTCAGTTCACCTCGCTGCCTACCTAGCCAGTCCATACTTCACCAGCTTGTCTATGAGAAACTTAGGGGGACAGTGTCAAGGGCCTTACTGAAGTCCACCTCAGAAAGATGGAAAAAAAGAGAAAAAAGAAAAAAGGGCCAGTGAAGGCCAAAAAGAAGGCTGAAAAAAGGCATAATGAAAGAAAAAAAAAAAAAAAGGACTAAAGGAGAGCAGAAACAAAGATATGAATAAAGTTCCCAAAGGAGGCAAAAAATATAATCTCTCCCTCTCACATCACACCATGCCCTTTGCTTAGCCCTGCCTTGGAGGGCTGCTGGTTACCCTCTCCATCTCCTATTCTTTCAAATTTAAAGCCTTCCTTATGAGGTCAGACACGCTATTGGCAGAAGTATTTTTGCCCTGCTTAAAGCGGTGGATGCCATCTCTGCCTTAAAGGTGGGGTTCTGCAAACCTTGTCTCATGGTCATAAAACCCAGAAGCCTGTCACCAGCACCAGTTCTGCAAACAATTTTTGACTTGTAATTTCAGTGCTCTCCTACCTATACCTTCAATCTCACCAGAAAGAGAACACCACCTGGGCTCCTGGGCCCTCGTCTACTGCCCCCATATCTCTACAGTCAGTTTGGAAACTGTGTAGGTTTACTGTTAGCAGTACCATTTGTATCTATGTGGAGAAGAGGGGATAGTAGTCAAAGGGCTGGACCAGATTCAGCAGCACCTCCATAGCATTCCTAGATATGAGCCTCTGGCAGACGCAAACTTCTGTAGCTGACAAATCAGGCTGACAGATGGGTGCCTCCGTTCCCTGCACCAGGGAGTCACCCATTACAGTGCCTCATCAGTTCTGCCTGGATGCTTGTGTGTTCCTGTTCAACACTGAGGGTGGGGAACCTAGTTTGTAATAACTTAGGCTAGCCTTCCTCTTGGTGCCAGAAGTCACCAGCTTCCATCCTTCCCCTTCTTTTGAGGTCATGCTTGCCTCAGTGCTGGATAGCTTCTCTCCTGCAACTGGAGTCAGAGGCTCTTCAGGTTGTGTCTCAGTGAATATCCTTTCTGTCTCACTTTCCTCTTCTCTTATACCATACAGCCTACCCACTTCCTGTTTTGAGTCTTCCCCTGGCCAGCACAGCTGCCACTTTCTGCAGGATAGGGTGTCTCTCTCCTGGCCTGAGAGAGGCCCCAGTACTCTCAGCAGCCAGGGGCCTGGAGGGCAGCATCTGACATATGAAGTTCTGCTGCACCAAGCCCTCTAGCCTTGCAAAGGTATCTGTTCCAGCATCTGCTGGTCTAATGTGTCTGTGGTGCATCACCACCATATCCAAGACTGTCAAAACAATCCACATTCAACCGTATGTCCTCTCTGCAAATTGCTGCATCTGTTGGCTGCTCTGTTGGCTGAGCTCTGGTGCCAGCTCTCACACAGGCCTCTCCCAGGCAGCAGCTGAAGGGTTGCTTAACCCTTCCTAATCAGGGGGCTGCTACAGGAAAGGATCCAGGCGCTCTAGGTCAAGGGCAGCTAATTACACTCACTGTAAGCTGCCAGAACTTCCTTCAGCCCACACCACTGCATCTCTGCTTACTTTGTCCTTGCCTAAAAGCAGTGGGCACACTCAAGATTTTTGGAAGGTTTGCCAGGCATCCTTCTGGCCTTGAACCCTATCAGCAGGTGGTCCTGAAGTTCAAAGCAGTGCCAAAGACTGCTGTGTTAATTGCTGCATCTATTGCCTGCTTCTGGGAGCTGCTGTCATTTTGACTGTACCTTGTCCATGTAAAGGTATGTGTCAAGTCAGTATAAATATATTTTGTCCATTTCCCCTTCTTTGTTTAAACTGTGCTTTTATTTACCCTATTTAAGTCTTACTTTTGCAGTATGTGTCCTTCAGATGACTCACTTGGTGTTCACATCTGTCTGAAAGTCATAACGTGAGTTTATTATTATCATTTACAAAGATAAATCTTATTCGGGACCCTTCCTGCAAGCTCCACACTGGCAAGTGCAAGCCACATTTCTAGTGGTGTCTAAGGTCTGAGACACATATCCTCTTAATGGATATCTTGACTGTTTTCCAACCACATAAATACACCCTATCTTTTTTTAACTGGATCCTAGCAGATCTGCAGAATGTCTCTTTAGCAACTCCTTTTATTAGATGATTAAATTAAATTATCTTAACTTAATTAAGAAATAAAGGTTTTGCAGTCACCCAGTCTATCCCTGAATTTATCTTCCTTCCTGTTTCTCTGTCTGTCCATGCATGTAACTCTTAAGGTCCACTTTAGAAGGGGCAAAGTTAATTACTGTCCTGTAATTCAAGTAGAAGAAATAAATTAATGCCAGTCTTTAGGAGAGGAAGGCAGAAATTTTGTACTTTCCATTTGTCAACAGCTAGCTAAATATACACATCCGACTTGGCATGGCACTTTTATCTCTTCTCCAGAATGGAGACCATTGTAAGTTACATGGGGAGAGTTCAAGTATGTACCATAGGAAAGGTTAGGAAGGAAAACCAACAATACTGCGTAAGGCCAAACTTCATCACTTTAAGGTGGCAAATAGCTTGCAATGTTTTTTATAATACTTGGTCTACTATTGGTAATTTGGCCTGTGTTGTATGTAACACTTGTTCTTCTCGTATAGACTGTTACATGTTTTAACAGCTTTTGTTGGTGGTAGTGAACTTGATAACTTAAAATTTTTGATCTATGTTAAAATCTATTTTCAAGTTTGTCTTTCCTTTGAAATATGAATATATGAATGAGTATGCCAGGCATTCTAGTTAACTGATTTAAAAGATGTGAATAATTTCTTCTAACCTTAAAGATTAACAGCTCTGTCTTTATTTAGAAGCTTATCATACATTGCATAGGCTTTACACTCCTCTTAATGCTTTTGTATAAAGATGTGTGGTACTATCTTGTACAGAATCCAAACAGAATCATCAATCAGCTTCCATATCATCAGAAAAGAAAACAGCAGGACACTCAGATATTACAATGTTTTACTATACTGGAGTACACTGTGGATCAATAGCACCTTTATTAAATCATATGCTCTTGCTTTTCTATATGAAAAAATAACACAGCCAGTTTAGACAATTCTGCTCCCTTTTTGAACACTCTCACCTTTTCCAGATTTTCTGACCCAATGTGAATTAAAGATTACTCAACACACTATGAAATTGCTTTTCTTTCCATGTTTATCTGGCACATGCTAAACTAATTTATGAAAACTGTAGATATCATAGAATCATAGAATCACAGAATGGTTTGGGTTGGAAGGGACCTTTAAGATCACCTAGTTCCAACCCCCCTGTTATAGGCAGAGACACCTCCCTCTAGACAAGGTTGCTCAAAGCCCCATCCAGCCTGGCCTTGAACAAATCCAGGGAGGGGGCATTCACAACCTCACTGGGCAACCTGTTCCAGTATCTCACCACCTTCACAGTAAAGAATTTCTTCCTAATATCTGGTCTAAATCTACCCTCTTCCAGTTTAAAGCCATTTTCCCTCATCCTGTCACTACATGTCCTTATAAGAAGTCCCTCCCAGCTTTCCTGTAGGCCCCCTTCAGGTACTGGAAGGCCGCTGTAAGGTTTCCTCAGAGCCTTCTCTTCTCCAGGCTGAAGAGCTCCAGCTCTCTCAGCTGATCCTCATAAGGGAGGTGCTCTAGCCCTCTGATAATCTTCGTGGCCCTCTTCTGAACCCACTCCAACAAATCCATGTCCTTCTTGTGTTGGGGGCTCCAGACCTAAACACAGTACTCACAAGAGCAGAGTAAAAGGGCAGAATCACCTCCCTCAACCTGCTGGTCACGCTTCTCTCGATGCAACCCATATCTGTGCTTCCAATATTACAATTCTACCAAGTAGTTACAATTTCTGTAGTTGTTAACTCTTGACAGAGGGGATATTTTAAATTGGAAAATTAAATCCTGGATTGGTTTCAGTGCATTAAATTAATTTTTAATAATGTCTCCTTTAACAAATAACAAGCCACAGTATTTCATGAGTATTCTCCAGTGAAATGCAGTCCAGAAAAAGCTTAACTAGGATAAAATTCATAAATTACAGCAATGGAGTGATGGTATTCTCAAGAGGTGGCAAACAGGATCATTGAGTGGGAAGAAGAGTAATGAAATATCACCTCCAGTAATGCAGCCTACAAGAGATAGTGAAAAGAAGGACCATTCAATTTTTACAGTTTTACCAAACCAGCTATCACACAGCAGATAATGCTGTTTCACATAATTTGAAGAAGAGAGCAAAACTTTTATGGAAGTGAGGTAGTTTATATGTTCATATTATGACTATTTAAGTGGAGAATGAGAGAAAAAGAAAAGATACACTTTGCTTATATTCTCTCGAAGCCTTTGCTGTACTATTTCTCTATGACTTGCTCTTCCATTGTCTAGCTATGTAACGCATTGAGCAAAACTGATAAGAAATTCAAG
Organism: Pavo muticus; assembly: GCA_016647715.1. NCBI lineage: Eukaryota > Metazoa > Chordata > Aves > Galliformes > Phasianidae > Pavo > Pavo muticus. Next base: position 331,082 of record JACDJE010000499.1, read on the forward strand.
TTTTCTTTCATAAATTATTACCAAAGAGTGTGACATACACTTTTGCTGTGGATACGTACTTGCTAAGACCTTACATCAGCCTGACTGTAAGAAGTAACACATTTTTATTTGATCAGTTAGGATCAAAAAGGAAGAGGTCTGATCTTCCCATTGCCTTAGAAAGCTGAATTAAATGCCATGGATACCAACCTTAACTTCCTCATCACAGTCATCAATTTCCCTAGTTCCCTCCTTTACCAGGAATGCAGAAAAAAACTATGCTCCACAGCTAAAGGGAATACTGTGAGGGGGATTTTCCTCCCTGGATGCCTGAGGAAATAATTGCTGTAAGGATGCTTCATTAAATTGTTTTCTATGCAGGAATGGTTGAGCTAAGTTGAAAACAGTCCCAGTTTGACTGGAAAGCATGTAGAAGAGGAAGAAACAAGGCACCATGGAAGTAATTCAGAGGCTTTATCTCATGAAACCAAATTCAATTGGTTATTGTAAACATGGAAAATCAGCCCAGTACTTTAACAAGGGAGTTAATGACTAGCTGTGTTTAATAAATCTTCATATTTTTGATTGGGTATTGAAAACATTACAAAATACCTTAGACCTTGATTTGAAAATCTGTCGGTAATTTCTCATACTTTATGCTTGAATAACATGAAAACAGTATCAAAACAATGGTAATTTCCATTGAAAGATTTCAGGTCCGAATACAGTTTACAACTTTTTGTGATAAATTCACTGTAGGAAAATACAGAAGAACTAAATATGAAGTTATATTAGATTTTTATCTTTGATATATATATATATATTTTTACCTGATTGCTGCCATCTACTAGATATGATAACTGAAAATACCACGTTTTCCTTGTTCCTCACAGTTTGGATGAGAATGGACAGTTAATGCATGCTTCAGTCTCCAGTCAGTTTCTTCCTTTGGTTTTCCAGTGTTCCTTTAGCCTAAGACATGACTGCACGCGGTACTTTGTGTGTAACTTTAATATTTTATTCATGAACTGAGGGGAAATACTTCACAGCATAAGCCAAACTCTCAGTGCAAGCATTTCAGAGAAGAAGCGAAGAAACCCTTCTTTTCCTGCCTCTCCGTAGCCACGCGTCATCCCAACACCATGCCCTACGTCAGCCAGTGTGATGTGGGTGAGGTTGGCACAGCAACAGCACACTCTTGGTTACACTCCCCTGTAACTACACCAGTGTGAGTCAATTCAAAAGTTTTACTAGGTTTTTATTAGTCTGTGATGCACTGCCCAGTCATCTGCAGTTACTTGCCTGGCCAGTGCTCACAAACGTGCTAGTAAGCTTTAATGTAATCTCTTTCAGTATTTTCAGGTTTGTCCTTTGCGATGAAATCTCTTCAGGTCTGTTCCATGCAGTCCTGTGTAGAAACTGGCTGGTTCATCAGCCATCCCGTATACATTGAACGATTGGACAATGACTGATTTGGTATTCACTTTTCAAAACAATCTGTGAAGCAGCGTCAGTGAGTAACTGTTGAACAGTAAACCTGGAGATACCCACAGAGCATTGTATAACCTCATTTTCTTTCTGTTAAAGCAGCAGCAGGGGTATAGTTTTCACTAATATCTAACTTACAACTCTGCTTATTTTTTCAGACATGGAGATGACTTGATTGTGACACCATTTGCTCAGGTAGGCACAATTCTGCCTTATTCCTCATATGATCGTGCAACCCAAGAAGGTCAAACCAGTTATTTTCCACTGTTAATATTATATAAGATTTGTTTGCTTGAAAAAAGAAAAAATCCACCTCTCTAAACAAAGACTTATAAAGCTTTCACTCTATTATGTATACTTACATGCTTATGTCCTGTTGTTAACACGGCAAAATTTGTTACATTCATCCAACCTCCTTCAGCAGAGAACACCTATACCGCTTACATTAAGACATTTCTCTGTTGCCTCCCCTAGCTGCTGTCTTTCATTAAAAGAAGTACAGAAAGCAAGTACTCCATTTATATCGTCTTTCCCAGTGTGCAAGTCCTGTAGTTTTGGGCCTGTAGACATTTCTCACCTGCTCAGATAATACCTTCCTCCTAATATGTCCTTCTCTACTAAGTACCCAAATGAATCAGGCTCCTTAAAGGAGCCACTTTTATTTTCTTTGCCAGTCTAGACAATTTCATTCTCTTTGTCATTTGAGGGTTGTGGGGGCTGAACTGCAAATGGAAAAATCTGTAATCATTTCTTATGTATGAAGTATTAGGCTTGAATGGACTATTATTATCCAAACACTAATGCTTTTATGGTCATTTTAGAGAACTAAGTAGTATTCTGTGAAAAACTTTCCTCCTCTTCAACTAAGTCTGTCTTTAAACAAATAATGAATTGTTTATGAGAGAAAAAAAAAAATAAACTATTGGCCTTTTATTACAGACATGTTATTGTTAGATAATGGTCAAAGACTTTGGTCAAACCAACCCTGGAAACCTTTCATAGATATTTTGCATTGTTCTTTCTTTTCCTTTCAGCATAGTGGAGTGGAGCTAATTCAGTCTCACCTGTGCAAAAATTTAGACTGAAACCATTTTGTCTGTTCCAGGTGCTGGCCAGCCTCCGTACGGTACGGAATAACTTTGCTGCATTAACCAATTTACAAGATCGGGCACCCAGCAAGTAAGTGTCAATTTTTGGCCACTGAACCTTTAGTAGCGATATTTTTAAAATATGAACTAAGAATAACAGTTAGACGTTACAGATTTCAGTCTGTGTCACCAAGCTTGTGTAAAACTTGTGATGACTAATCATTTTATTATCTGTTGAAGGCTACTTATACTTGATAGCTGAGACAGAAGGCCTCTTGCCTACTATCTGCTCTTGCATTGGTGTCCTTGCATAGACTTGCAGTAATTTTTATTTATGCAATCTCTATGATTTTCAGTAAGTTAGTCATGTCAGAGATAATTCAGAGATGATAATTCAGGCAATGAGTCCGAGTTGTGCGAATGAGCCAAAGTGAGCAGATAGCTACATTGAATGCATGATCTGGATCTAGAAGTCATCCAAGATAAAGACATCTTACATATCCGCAGTAGTTCATAATTACAAATGACACATTATAAATATGATCTTTCTCCAACTCTGGTACAGTCTCATAGTTAATATTAACGTTAGTTAAACTGGCAAATTTTGTAGTGAATCAATTTCCATCATTCTAAATTAGAATCAAGTAGCATTCATAGAACCGTATTGTTTCTCACTGAAGACTTAAGCTCAAAACGACCAATGCCCACCAATGCATATGCAATACTATAGAAAGATGTTTCCAGCCCCTTTGGTTGGAATATGCCCCTGTTCAGACCCTGTCTGCAGTGATCCCTAAACAGCTATGTTAATCCAGCAAATTTTAACTTTCATCAATGAACAAAGGATTCCACTGAGCTGTTTGCCCTAAAGATTATTGTGAAGTGCATGCAAAAAAGAAAAAAAAAAAAAAAAGTTAAGACTAATTGTTGCTATAAGAATTTGTTTCAAGTGAGAGAACATGGGCAGTGCAAGCCATATAAGAGTAATAACTATAAATATAGACCAATCTTTAAGTTAGGTACATATTCAAGCTAGGATTAAGTAGACTTGTAAATTAACTTCTAAATTTCCTTGCTGAAGATCCCAATCTGCAGAAGGATTTGAGCAACCATTGTGAATTCCTTTCTGTGTTACAAAGAAATAGCTAAATGAACTTTTTGTGCCATTGTGTTCCAGTCACAAATAACTTCCCAAAGAAACATGCTTTATATTGTATTCTTCAAGGATTCAACCATCTGTGAGTTTAACAGCTTGATAACTCTTTTTTTTTTTCTTTTTTTTTTCAAACAGACGGTCACCAATGTGTAACCAACCATCTATTAACAAAGCAACTATAACAGGTAAGAGGAATTAGTTTAAATTCGTCTGTGAAACCAGCACAGGTTTTTAAATTTAGTATTTATTTTTAAAAATGTAAGTCTCACTGAAAACTGAATTTTATAATAATAACCTTATATTATTTCATATCCTGTTTTGTTATGGAAAAATTGAGTCACGTGGTGACTCAATTTGGTGGCTTTTGATCTTATATCATGTTGGTTTTCTGATTTCTGTCTTATTATTCTTTTTCAATTTATTTCCCAAATCATGATTTTTTAACATGACGGTCCTTGCCCTCCATTTTCTCTTATATACTAGTGTGTGACTGTGTCATTACCTTCATTAATAACTTCTTGTAGTAGAATGAATTCGTATAAGGAATATATTTATCTTCCACCTGAGAACCAGAGTTCTGTAGCTATTCTGACGCAGAGCCTTGAAGTTATATACTCCTAGGCGTTAAGAAGAAATTTTGAAGGCTGACTTTTCTGATTTAGAACGGTAGATATTTAACATCTATACGTACATGAAATAAAAATTCTTTATAAAATAGATACAGTTTCTAGAAAAGTATTAATGTGAAAAGAGGACTGGCATCGTAAGTTATGTGAACACTTTTGAAAAGTTTACCCTGCAGCACTTAGTTACTACTATAGCAACTTGTTCTTGGTTATTTTTATGGGAACACATTTTTTGACCTCATATTTTTTATATTTTGCCAATACGTGTGTTCTTAATGCATGTTGTTTTCCAGATAGTTATATCTCTATGGCTTGATGGCAGAGTGAAAGGATTTGCTTTGCCTCTTAGTGAAGGTAAACAGGCAGTTACTACACAAGCAATTTATCATTTAAACCAAAAACTTACTCTTTATGGAATTTTTAGTGCTTTTTTGTTTGTTTGTTTGTTTACAGATAGAGCTTGGCTTGATTTTTGCTGATCCTCTGCTTGTCTTTTTAATTTTATAATAATAGGATTTTAGATCAAGGAAGAACCAATACTTCAGCTGTATTCAGGAGAACTGGCTTTGTCATGTTCGGTAATCTGTTTCCATAGCCTCTGGAATGTGGTAACATCATTAGGTTTTTCATCTATCCTCACATAATATCCACATATTCCTCTAAAATATGTGATCTTGCTAGTTCTGTATTACTCTATTCTCCAATTTATCATGTAATCTGAGGATTTGTGCAGAAGGCTTACCAGGGAACAGAGGGTTAAATCTTCAGATCCACTCGGTACTCAGAAAATCATCCCTGGTTAATAGCATTCTGCAATCATACTTAAATTCATAGTAATTAAATAAATAGAGATGGAAGACAGATAAATAAATAGATCTGTCATGAACTGCTTCTCTTGCCTATAACAACTGTAATCTTAGTCCTTTGTTAATGTATTACTTAAGAGATCATATTGAGTATTGGTTTCAAATTAATATCAAGGAGACATCTCAGTTAGTGACAGGTGCTACTCCAATTTTTAATTGCAGAATTTGTCTCACCAATCAGCACAGTCATCTGAAAGTCTGTTATCTTAACTGGAGACAGAGATTTTGAAAAGTAAGGTTTTCTCTTTGGTTCCAAGACGCTAACATCAGAAAGTCCCTGCCACCAAAAGAAAAATGTGATATCCAAAGCAGAATATATGCATGCATGTGAACATCCTGTGAGCCTACCTTACATACTCCCTCACAGTTTTTTGCCTAAGGCCAGCTTCTCTTCTCCAGCAAGAGAAGCTGCTCAGACAGCAGGACCCAAGACACGCTTTGCTGGGAGTTACTGTTGCTCTTTTTAAATTCCCCCCTGATCTGAAGGTTTCCATTCTGTTAGTCCCCAGAGTGCACTGTGCTTGTCAGAAGCAATAAATCATCTGAGGTTTTAACGTTTGGAAGGAAGGTAGTGCAGTCACTGGTGCAGCTAATCTAGAAAATGATTCTGTGCCAAGAAATTTAAGGGAAGCAAGTAGAAGGCAAAGAATAGCAAGGATAAATTCATCTAATTTAGTTTAATCTGAGTCATCAGAGATTCTGGTTGAACTGCTGTGCCCAGATTATGCATTGGACCAGCTGAGCTGGGACCTATGTGCACTGGATGCAAGTGGCTGAAAGATATCAATGATACAGAAAATACATTAAGCTACTATAAAGCACAGAAACATCTACCATTCACTTTGACTGCTGAATGGAGATTCAGGCTGGATCCTTTTTTGCCTGAATGAGTTTTCCCATTCTTTGTCATAGACAGTTCTAGATACTTCCATAGCAACAAATTTCATGACCTAAGCACAGAAGTATGCATAGATGCTTTCCTGAAGCATATAAAATCCCAGTAAAGCACACTGGCACTATGCCAAGGAGAAAAATATATTAGAAACACTTCTTAGAACAATTAAAAATGCTATTGGATGCTGTTAACGCTTTTTTAAAATTTTTTCTCAGGAATATTTGTAACACCGATTGTCCAGAGTCTTTCCTGCTGAAAATATTTTGCTGGTCATACTGTTCTCAGAGTTCATGTCACTGAGCATCCAGAATAATACACTAGACAGGAACCCATCACATCACCCAGATGGCACAGCTAGCAATCTCAGTGAGAAACAACCATGAGTGTTACAAACTGGATGACTGGAAGACGCAGTTTTACTAAACAACGTCAGTGCTGAAACAGAATTATACACATAAGGTGGAAGGTTTAACTTGCTAAGCGAGTGTCATCTTCCAGGAAAAGAAGTGCAGCAAGGGGGAACACTGCAGATGATATGGGGAAAATGAGAAGGGAAAGATAAAAATGGATTTAGTAAAGCAAAGTAACTGAAATAGCAAGAGAAAAATTCTCCTGCGGTGATCAAAAAGTATTCTCTGCTATTTTAAGAATTCGCCCTGAAGTAGAAATGTGGGAGAAAATGCATTAGTAAAAAGTAGGAAACTGGAGTTGAGAATTGCAGCAGCAAAGGTATGTCCAAACTGTTAGAAACAATAGCAACCACGGTGGCCTTAAAATTTACAGAGATATTTCAGTGTAAATATGTAGGATTTAATGATCAAAATATGACTTGTTCTATTCAGTGTATCCATATGCAGTTATTTTGGAAACTGCTGCAAAAGCCAATAAATATCAGTGGCATACTTGTTATTCCATACAAGCCAAATATGCTATGGCACATTGAGTGTCGCTTTTACAGATAAATTTGGAGGTGGGAGGTGGGGAGCTTTCATGTACCAGTAGGCTTCTCATTATCCATTTTAGATATCTAGGTGGTAGATGTCTATTTGGTGAGTCTCTTCAGTCAATTTGTAGTCACTGTGAATAAGCAGACATGCAATTTTACTTATTTTAGGTGTCTTCTTTAAAGGGAATTAAACTGGCACCTGAAAGCATCGTTGCTTCAGATAACTCTTTCTGCTGTATGGTGCTTCCTTGCTTAGCGTTTTGTTCTTCAAGCAGAAGAGGGGTTCCTCTCCCTGTGAGTCATATTTTCCAGGCAGTCATAAGAATGATGCTTCAATTCAAGTTCGTAACAATTCTCTTAACACAACCAGTGAATTACAAATAACATTTCAATTAAAAGAAACACTACTAGCTGTGACACAAGGAGCGATCTTGAAAGCTGTCATTTCTGACAGATGAAGAAATGAGCAACTACTAAATATCTTTTGAATACTACTGTTTAAATATCTGTATTTCTAGATGAAAATAAAATGAGCTAAGAAGGAACCATTTAAGGTCTAAAAGTGCATCAGATTTAAAATAGACAGGAAACTCAGTCTGGAAGATGTTTTAATATGAAAAAAAAAAAAAAAAAAAAAAAAAAAACATGGAAAAGGAGGAGATTTTGTCCAAAAGAATAATCTGGGCCTCCAAATTACCATCACAGTTATTGATTAATATGCAAGTCCTGGTTAGCCTGAAATCACAGAGCCTGATTGATATACTACACATATATATGCACATATATATAAATATATAATTATATGTAATTTTACAAAGTAATTGAAGGGCTACTCCAAAAGTAATGCCTCCTTTTTCATTATGTTGGCCCACAATATCAGAGGCAAATATTGGTATGGCCGTAGAGGCTGAACATTCCCATCCCATTACTTTTTGTGACAGATGGCAGTAGAGAGGCAGTCTGAGAGAATGGCATCTGACGCAGAAGTGCATGTAAAGCAAAGACGTGTCACTGAACGCCTCTTTGTGGAAAAAATGGCACCCACTGACATTCATCAACACTTGCTGAATGTTTATGGAGACCAAGCAGTGGATGTGAGCACAGTGAGGTGGTGGGTAGTGCGTTTCAACAGTGGTGACAGTGACAGTGGGTCATCTGCACTGGTGCAGATATTTACAAGCATGGCATGAAGGCTCTTGTTCATAATTGGCGAAAATGAATAGCTAATGGTGATGACTGTGCTGAAAGATCATTTTATGTAGCTGAGTATTTGCTCTATCAAATAGTGTTATTGTTCTCTTTCCATCTGTTGTCATTTCCATGGAAATGAATAGGAGGCACTATTTTTGGAGTGACGTGACCTACATACATAGAATCACAGAATGGCTTGGGTTGGAAAAGACCTTAAAAATTATATAGTTTCCACCCCCTGCCATGGACAGGTACACCTTCCACCAAACCAGGCTGCTCAAAGTCGCATCCTGCCTCGCCATGGATTCTTGTAGGAATCATCTACTACGCAGACCTACTATCTAATTAACAGTAATCGTTTCAAAGGAGATTTAAGTGTCTCTTATGTAATTGGCCTCTTATATTACAAAACAGAACCAAAGGGTATTTAAGTAACATCACATGACAAATAAGTCATTTAAGGTAGTCATAGAATAGAACATAATTGCAAAATCTCACTTCTTAGAAGTTCTTTACACTTTAAAATTTTGGTTCAGATCTAACCCAAACCCGTTTCATCAGATAGACAGAATGAAATATATGGATTTACTCAACAGCAAGCTATCAAATACTTCTGCATTTTATTTATGAAAGCATAGAATTCATATGGCTTAGTTTCAGGAAAAGATCCTTCAGAGTTTTTTTTACATAAAAAAACCCACAGTGCTAGAGAAATAAAGTTTTTGAAAAGATTATGATGTTACCGATCTATCTGAATTAATTTATTACTATTCATTTTCACTGCTTCTTATGGAACTTGAATTACAGCCTTTACAAGCATTGCTCTGGATCTTAAATCCAGCAGAAATCAGCATCATTTTTATTAAATTGAGCTTCTTGCATGTTTCTCGTAGTCTTTGTCCAACACAGTTCATGGTTGGTACACATTAGCTACAGGTTTCCCAATGAAATTTCTGGTTTTGAAGAGTAATCTGCCAGTCTTTGGTATAGTTTTTATATATAATGGATATATAATAAATCATTATTTAATAATTACACCATTTTAATTAATTAAACAGCGATTAGGCTGCTGTCTTGAAGTACCATGCATTTAAACATCACTTGGACAAGTTAAGCATGTGTTTAAAGAGGCTGAAATCCTTCTGAATACATGTAGATGCACATAATGAGAAAAAAAATAAAGGTTATAGATGAAAATCAGGATATTGCTATTGCATGGCACTGGAAATGATTATTTTGATATGTATATCTGTACATAACCATATCTCTCATTCATCCCAGTTCTACAACTGAAAGATTTTATTGAGTAATAAGATGAAATTAAAATAGAGTAATTTATTCTTAAGAATTGAATGGAAGAAACATTCCTGTTAATGAGATGCCTTAAACTCTTCAAAAGTCTAGATGATGAGGTGTTAAATATCCTGCTGACCTAACTGTTCTGTACAGTACCTCACTACACTGAGATGTCCTGAGTAATCTAAATGCTTTTTATTCTTTCCAGTGTGATTCAGCAGGGGATAAAGCAAACGAGAGAACACATGAGTAGACAGAAAAAAAGCAAAAGATGCATGCCTTACAGAGGTTAATTCATACAATACCAGGGTAATTCCCAGGTTTTGGGAACAGAGATATGGAACTGAATGGGTTCTAATGCCTATGAGAATAGAGGTTTAAAAAAAAAAAACAATAGTTCATATTTTCAACAAAAATCTCATAATGCAATATCATTGTCATATTTCAAAATGCTGAAGAAACCAGACCCAGGTTTGGACAGATATCCAGAATGTGTCCTGCTTAGGTCATAACTGCAGTCTGTACATCACTTCTCTAGATTTAGTCAGCAGGATTATTGTTATAATGTAATGTTATAATGAGAACTTCCCACTCTCATTTAATTTGCCACTGGATATATTTTTACCTCATTACAGAGAAATGTTCTACTGCACTGCGTTTGGCAGAGGTGAAATAAAATGGTCAGAAATTCCCACTGAAGTTAATTGAGTGCTTTTCTGAATTACTGTAGGAACCTGACTCCCTGTTTGGTAAAATGGTTTTGTTCTTTCTGCAGTAGGTTGAATGACATGTAAATGTTTTGTTCTTCACAGTTTTGCTTACATGTGTGCCTCTATGTTTTATTAGAAAGAATTCATCTCACTTCTGAAGGTTATTTTACTTTCTGGCTAGTACCACAAGCATTTATATTTTCAAATATGCATGCGTTTTGTAGCATTTTCACATCTTTCAGCCTGAGGTAAATTCTATCTATTATTTGAGAAATTAGCAGGTGTTCATCTGCAGACTTAGAATATGAGTGCGACAGCATGTATCACCAGCAGCTGAATTCAATAATTAGAACTGCTTAAGAGACAGTGTAAGTCAATGGCACACACACGCCAGTTCACCTCAATTTGCTTCCTAGGGAAGTATTTTCAAAATTCTCATTTAGGACCAGAATTCTTACTGCCAGCCAGTTAAGTGCCTCCTTTTCCTTCTGCAGACGCTTTTGAAATTTCCCTTTCTTTGAACTGTACGAAGAGGAGCTGTATTAATTACAAGGGTTTTTCTCATGTTGACCTAATTTTTTTTCTCATGTTGGCCATGTTGACACACTGGACTCAGTGGTGTGGATTTTATGCTATGCTATAAACATGTAAGCGCTCTTTGTCACTGTCAGTCAGATAAACAAGTAGTTTTCATTTTGTTATTTCTGTGCAACACAATTTCTGTCTTAAAAAAAAAAAAGACTACTACAAACTCACATGCTAGGCTAATAATCTACTACTTTATAGTACACTGAAGCACTTGACACCAGAAGTGTTGTGGAATTTAGAGCTGATTTATCCTGCTTTCCTGCACAGCTATTCATTTACCCACCATCTATTCAGTCGTACATAGTGTTCTTTTACGTCTGTAACATCCTTTGAGAACATAGCCATCTTCTTTAAAGAAGTAATTTCCTTCCTAAAAAAAATTATTGGTGGTGTTATCTAGACTTTTGTGTAGCACAGAGCAATATGTACAGGCAGTTCTCTCAAGCTATTCCTTTGTTTGACTTCTGGCTTTTCTAACAGCTTTAAGCAGACACAGCGCAAGTTCTGAAGTTCAGTAGGCAATATAAAACTGCAGAGAAAATTGCTGAGGAACAGGCTGGCACATATTTTTCGTAAAAAAAAAGAAACTTTATCTTAAAATAATTAGCATTTGTTTAAAATCCACTATTTAGAATACTCAATATAAAATTGGTATTAATACATACAATAAGAATGCAATTGGGAAAAAGATCAGTAGTTATTAACATGGAGTGAAGTCTTAAAAGGCTATGTGCATTTTTCGTCAACCTGCTGTTACATAATATTGAAATTTATCTGTGGTCTGCATCCTTGTTCTCTTTTAGAGTTACATAAGGCACTGATCTCAGGGCTTTACATACTGAAAGGACAGCAGAAACAGATGGCTGAGATTGGAAGGATTAAAATCCTAATGACTGGTCGGCATGCTGTACAAGGCCTTCTTGAAAAGATTTATTCTGCTTGTTATTATTTTATAACAGACTCCAATTCACATTTATGGGATTAAACTCTTACAACATACGTACATGTTGGTTTAAGGAAGAGTAGTGATACTACAGAAAATTTGGGGTGATGCATTATGAACTATAATATTTTTTCTTGTGCCATTCAGGTAACATAAAAAAGATTTATATATTGAGCAGTCCAAAGTGAATACAACTTTGGTTTCCAGTGAAATCCCTCTGGCTAGTAATTCAGTAACTAGAAATGCAGTTGTTTTCTGCTTTAGCTAGTTCCAGCAACACAATTTCCAAAATAAGCTCGCAATTTTACAAGTGTTCTCATAAAGGATTGACAATAATCAATTTCAGTGAAGCTGAAGCAAACCTCCATCACTAGATTTTTTTTTTAATGGTCAATAATATTTTGCATAAATAAAACAGATTTGGAAAACAGCAATATTTACATGAGCTAGTCTTTTCAGTTAATCATTAAAGGCTTTATCTAAGTCAGGATAGCTAAAAGGAGAGTTATCTCATTTACAGCTTTCTTATCCAGAATAATAACAAAATCTTACTGCTTTATGAGATACGGGGCACAAACTACATTCAGACTGAAACTCATTCATATGTTTCCTGCACAGAGTAAACAGTGAATGCCGAGAAAAGCAAGGAATAGGAGAGATGGAAAGTCACTCTTCACCCAGGCTCATATAATCACTTTTCACCCTAGGGAGTGAACTAGCACCTTCTTCCACTGCACATAGTTTATAGGTATTTTTAATGAGTAAATTTAGGCCGTATTTGCCTATGTTATACTTAAAAAACAGTAACAACAACAACAAGCCACCTAGTCCTTTGTGTCACAGTTTGTGCAGCATTGTCATGTGCTATGTAATAGCTTAATATGTGTTACTTGAAAGGCTAAGTATTATGTTCTCTTTCCCTTTAAAGTGAATAATATACATGTCCCCAGTTTAGCCCTTTCCTTGCCAGGGCTATTGCCAGGGTTTTTCTGTGAAGGCTTGCTGAGTTCTTTATTTTCATCCACAGACCTTTAACTAACATTGCAGAAATTTCCTAACTGAGAAAATAGTGCTGGTTCATTCAGTGGGTTTGTAAAACAGTGGTTAACTTTCTTAAGGCAGAACAGCAGGAAAAGGATTGATGTGGTTTTGGACAAAGCAAGTTGTTTATGTATCATCTCACATTCCAGGAAGTGAGTAAAATCAGGCTGCAACATAGAACAATCTCTATATCTGACTACTGCATTATACTATGAAAAATACTGGGAGAAATTTAGGCTTTGTATGCTGTACAAGATACCTAGGAGTTTTCAGCATCATCTACAATATGTTTAAGCAATGTCTTCCCCTAATACTAATTGCAAAATGGTGATTTTTGTTACGTTATTTAAAAGTGCTAATTAACATGTATTCTGAAAAGATATACTTTCCCCCAGCTTGTAAGCATTGCTCAGCACTTCAGGTTACTCTTTCTTACAACAGCCTTGTAGTATTTCTTTGATTTTGAAACAGGCTTACACATTCTAGAATTAGAATATGTGATCAATCACTGCATCAAGAATTTGATGTGCAACACAACACTGATTTTCACATTCTACCTTTAACTTGGTCTCATATTTTGCTGCATCAGTGAATGTTAATATATCATCATTTCATCAAAACTGTCTGTTTTACTGGAAAGGCAGACAGGATGACAAGCTTTGTGTGCTTCCTCTTTTCAGCCCAGCTGTGTAACTTACGGTCACTGTTAGTTGAGAAATGTGTGTGACTCCAGACCGCTTTTACCGTATTGATAATTATAGCACAACTGCAGGAGTGAAAGGTAGATTGTTTTGCAGGACTGAGGTGAGAAGAATTACGAAGAAAAACAGGACTTTTGTCTATGTCATTTTTCTCATTCCTGTTGCAAATGCAGCCCATCAGTGATGAATACAGAAAATAAAACTGTGTAGATACGAGTTCAGTTATGGCTGTTGGGTGTAGTCTAAGTGCATCTTCATTTCACAGTTCGTCCATCTTCTGACATCAGTGATCAGTGATGCATTGTCATCTGTCCAATTGAAAAGACAGATTTGAAAGTAGATCTCTCTTCCATTAACAAGTTACTGAGAAACTCGTCCATTAAAGCCTATTCACTTTCTTGAGTATCCATTTAGAAATCAGGGGCTACACTGAGACTACCCATTAAAGAGCGTAAATTCTGCTTTAATATAGGCTGGCTCCTCAGTACAGAGCCTGATGAACGCTGTGAATCAGAGCACGCAGCAGCCAGGGTCAGAGAACCCCAGAGAGAAGCAAGAATAGCAGTTCTTCTGTTGGAGACTATGAAGTTTTGCAGTCTTTGCCAATACTCAGAAAAACTGAATGAATAAATTACCCTATGAGCAGTGCTCACAGTTTAGGACCTGGCCCTGCTTAACATGTCTTCCAGGAGAGAGCTCATCACCAGACTACAGGCTCACCTCATTTTCACTCACTCTCTCTTGGACCTCATGCATTTTGCATTACATTCTGCAAAATGAGTCATCTTCAGCCGGGGGGAATAATTCCAAGTCTGGTGGTAGGAAAACCTACTTGTGCCAACTGCACTTAATCAAGAACTGTGATTAAAAAAAAAAAAAAATCAAGAATAATCAATATCTAAACTTCAGACTTCTGATCACAAGCCAGTTGACATAATGTCTTTGTGCATGAGGCTATTCTTTTCCTATGTTAGGTGACTCATCTCAGAAGACCATCTGTGCTGAGACACGGGTCTGTATGGAAGTAACACATGATCATAGATGGAGATCAAGTTGAGCACCCTGGAGGTGCTCAAGGCCAGGGTGAATGGAGCCATGGGCAGCCTCGCCTAGTACTTGATCTAGTGGCTGGCAACCCTGCCTGCAGCAAGGAGACTGGAACTTGATCCTGGAGGTCTCTTCCAACTCAAGCCATTCTATGATATACCTAAGTCAATCACATATTCAGACGTGCCCCTGTGTTTCATGCTTCCAATTAGCTAGCTCTACATGGCTTATAAAATTAAATCCCTTCAGAACAGACTTTCAGTACAGTTGGGGAAGGAAGGCAACTGTCTTACAGCATCTGGAAACTTTATGGAGGCAATGACTCCCCAGGTGCAAGACTTTAAAAATCACCCAACAGAAACTACTTTGGTATCAGTATTTGCAAAAAAGGCACCACTGACCAGCCTAAGAATCCTAAATACCATATTTCCTAGCAGAAACCTACTGGGAAAGAGTTTCAAAAAGGAATTTAAGTGGCTTGCTGCTAGGACATGAAGAGAAGTGACAGGAAGCAGTGAAGGAGATGGAAGATCTTACTGGACAGCTCTTATTTTAAATATTAAAAGCACCAGGGTATAACTTCTTTCAAATTTCCTAATCCAATACAAACCATAGTTCTCATGCAACTTTGCACAGCCATAAATGAACTTCTGTGTAACAGAACTGGGAAAATATGGGGTTTTTTTGTTTGTTTTTAAATCATAGTCCTTGTCTGCTTACAGTTGAGAATATTCAGTTCCAACTTGTCTTGGACCAGAGCTTTTTGTACCAGGCATATAGGTACAAAGTTGAATTAATTCTAAGCCATAAGATTGTGCTTATTTTCTGATTAAAGAAAAAATGACAGACAATAAATTAAGGTAGTCTCTCTTACATTTTAGGATAATAATTTAGTTTTCTGGTTTTAATAATATGAAGTAGGAGTAGGAGTGAATCTGAGTGAGTGAATTTTTCCACTAGATAGCTTACTACTATGCTAAAGAAACAGGAAATAACTCAGAAAAAAACTACTGGATTAGAAGTTTACCTTTTATTAAGCCATATGCTAGTGGACATACTGTAGGAGCCATTGACTACTTAGTCTTTAATTGAAAGAGTGTGAAGATTTATATAAGAAAAACCCCAGGAAGAATTCAATGCCAAGAAATGGAGGAGAAAACTGGAAAACAGTTTGATGTAGACTGGTTACCTGAGTCTGAGAGATGAGGAGAGGCAAGTAGTGGAAAATAAACCATCATTTATTATTATTAATTGTAGTAGTAGTAGTAGTATTTATTAGCATCGTCTTTTGAATCCCACTTCTATCAGAAGTGAAGCAAAATCAGAATTTGGGGCAGGTTTGTTTCTTCTGTATTGGATTTTGGCAAATAGAAGCAGCAGCAATGGGAAATGAAAAACTGCAAATCTGCTTTTCATGTTCTGTTCTTTCTGTTTCCTAAATAAAAAGAGACCTGTATGATAGATTTCAGCATTTCAGCTGCAGTAATGTAATACTTCTCTTGCTTCCCTTCTCGTGTTTTGTTTTCTTTTTTGTGGGTGTTTTTTTTCGGGGNTGGGAGGGAAGAGGCTTTTTGGGAGGATATCAAATGGAAAGTCTGCTTGAATGCTGTCATTCCCCACTCAGTATTCAATCCTGAAAATCTACCAGACAAAGGAAGGAGCAGAGAAGGATTCTGTAGTCCTGAACCAATTTATGCTCTTGCATCTGAAGACGTCTTCAGAGAAAAAGCAAGCAGCTGACATACCTAGTATGTATCTGCCTTTCACACAGGAAAGCAATAGTCAGGTGGTGAAACCACTTTGTTCTCATTGCTACTTGGAAATATGTGTAAGCATGTTATTTATCAGCCACAGATTTTCACTGTATGATATTGTGAAACCAAAACATGTTTTGTTTTGTTTTTTCTCCAGCTAATTCTCACGATGAAGTATGTAAGGCATTTTGCTTTGTAAAAACTGGACGTGCAGCACCAAAGAGACTATCACAGTACTCTGATCTGGTGCAGTTCTATCCTCCTTGCAAATTTATATTCCCTTGAGTTCCATGTCTCATCACCTTCCCAATTTCATTGAAGTAAACCATTCTTTAGGAGATTTAGCTGGCAGCATGGTAAGACACAGTGATAAGCCAATGTGGGAGAAGATACTAAGGAGAAAGTGGCATTCTGAATTGCTGAAAATTAAACTGTATGTTGAAATATGACAGGAAGGATCCTAAAGCAAAAATAGTTATACTGAAATCTCTGTAAAACAGGTAAATCCAGCATGGGTTTTGCTGCTTTTCAAACAGAATTACATGGGACATAGACATGTTTCATATCCCTCACTTACTTGATTAACACTTAAAACACAAAAGCGTATTTGTGTTTGGAAAGATTTTTGTGTATAGAAAGATTTTTTTTCAACTCTCTTTTAATGTCTTTGTCCCATGTGAATTTATTTCTGAAACTACAATAACTCATTTTAAAGATGTGTCTGCCCTTTTCTCATATATGTGAAAATGCCTTGCAAATTGAAGTGCAGGAGAGACCACTATGCACATATGATACCCAGATCTGAAGCACAGACACACAGCACAGCAAGTTCACATCTTCGAGAAAAAAAGGAAAACAAACAAAAATACTGAGACAGACTCTAGCTGAAAATACGTATGATTCTTGGATGGAAAAGGTCCAACCTAAAATTTGACTATAGATACTCAGCTGTACAGTGAGCATAAGGAAAGGGTGTTAAAAGCTGAAATGAACAGCATTGTGGTAGCTTTCATCTTTTTTTAGTTAAGAAAATGACTGTACATCAAAATAAATATTCACTGCTTATTAGAAATGAACTTAGTGAACACTAACAAGGCTTATTCACCTATATTTCAAAATTTAAGTAATGCAATCAATTTTTAATTTATTTAAAAGCAGAAACTAGACATAAACTTGCAGGTTAGTTTTCATTTTAGACACGGTGTTTTAAAACTGTTTTGGAACATTTTCAATCTTTGCATTGGGAAGAAAGTGGGCAAGATATAGAGTGACATTTCCAACAGGATAAAACATAATCACAGGCCTTGAATGACATTCTCGTGTGTTCCAGCTTTTTGAATAAATGTCTAAGTCTGAACACAGAGGAAAGCTTAAACAATGTAGCCTGAAAGTCAGCATAGAGCTCGTCTTGGAGCTCACTGCAGAGCTGCAAGTTGTAGTCTGAGAACAGTTCCACAGTCCTAAAGCTGCTACTACCATGGTTGCACACGGGAGATTGCTCATAACCAGCAGTAGTAAAGGCTTTGACTCTTAACGAAGGTTGCCTTTGGGAGGAGGCTGCATGGATAAAGCATTGCACTGAGACTCACATCCGGAATCAGCCCTGAGCTTTCTTGTTCAATCTTAGTCTTTCTTGGGAATGCCCATCTCACACTTTCTGCCTTGTGGTGAGGATAAATCCATTAAAGTCTGAGAGATGCTCTCACAGTCTAGTCTGGTGATTAGCCATTTAAAAATCTAATTACTGAGAAAGACGGATGGAATAACTGTATATTACGTGATACTAGTCTGAAAAAGTCTTGAAACAGGGCATATTACACTTATAATTTCACTTTTTGTGTTTGTTCAGCAAGTTGCAAGGGTTGAGAAGGCTTCTGCTGGAACAGAGAATCTTGCTAAAAAATTTATGGCTTTTTCTTCCTTTAAAATTGCCTTTTTCTTCCTTATATTCCTTTAAAACAAAGACAATCCTTATTTCTCTTCTTCCTTATGCCTATTTTTTCATGCATTTTTTTTCTTTCACTCATCTTATGACCCGACTTTCAGCTGCCCTCTTCTATTTAAATGTCATGTTTTTCTTTAAATGCAACCCTAGAACGTGTGATCATATATTTATGCTCAATTATCTTTATTATCTTTATTTTCATTAGCATCCTCTTTACAAAACAGCTGCAAGGTCTACAAACAAAAAAGGTCAAAAAAATCTCAGATGTAATGGCTTAGAGAGATTAGAATAAATCTACAGAAGAAAAGAAAAAGACAAAATAGATTGTGTATAGAGCATTTACAAAAGCAGGACTGGAGTGAAACAATTCTACCTGGAATCATCAGATTCAATTACATCCTTATGTTTTTTTAATCTAAATAACAATAGTTCTCTGAAAATCAGTATCTATAACTTTAAGCCTTTTAATTCTTTCACCATTGCTGATGTATCTTTTTGGGTAAATAACTCACTTAGGAACGGTCACTCTTCTGCCTTGTGCATAGTTTATTCCAATGCTACAACTTCACCATTCCTCAGTACAAAATAGTAAGTATTAAAGGCCTTCTAAAGGTTTTTTGTTTTGGTTTGTTTGGTTTTTTTTTTTTTTTTTAGGAAAAATAATGAATTTGTTATCATTAGCTCAAATATTCCATGCAATAAAGACCAATATGGCTGTATTTCAGCTAATTACTATTTTATTTTCTGATTTACTGACTGTCTCACCATCTGGCAATGCTTAGCCAAGGTTATCTGCAAGCCACTGCTAACATTTCAGTACTGGGAGATACATTTCCTAGTGTTTTCAAAGGTAATCTTGTCTTGCAGAAGAGAACTGCAACACATGCAGATACCTGAGCTAATGTATTTAGTTAGTGGGAATGAAGGAGAAAAGTGTGCCTTTCTGTTGAAGACCCGTGCCCTGGTGAATCAGTAGATTACCAGTCTAAAGCCCACACTCTCTCAGCTTTGTGGCTGTCAGACTTAAGCTGGTTTAGCTGTAACTGCTCATGCTCTGATTGCATCCTTGCAAGCAGTGTCAACATATCTTTAAATAAAACTATATCCAAACTAGCCACTTTCCTGCTACACAAGATTGCCCATAGCAGTTCTCAAATCAGGCTATGTATTGTGTTCTTAAAGTCTGAACTTTACCAGGTGCCATTCTGGCTCATTAAAAAATTATCTACGTAATTGGCATAATAAACTAAAGCATGAACCATTTCACAGAAAAGATTGAGCACATGCACCAATCAGTTGTTCAACATCTGAAAGTTGTTTAGCAAAAGGAAAATGATTTAGGAGACTTCTAATTTTGGTTGAGTTCTTACTTTTCAATATGTTGGTATCTCATGTATGACTTCGTATATGTGCATATTTGCTACTGTCAAGAACTATTATAGTATCTTAATATTATACTTAGAAAAGCATAACAAAGTTTATTCTTTAATACGCTCCTAAGAGGGCTCAATTTTATTATCTTTAAGTGTTCTCAGAATATGTTATAAATGTCACAATCACTCAGATTTTATTTTTGCATTACAATCATTAGGATTTTACTTCTGCAAGTGGAGAGAGAGAGCTCATTGTATGGTGCAGAAATTATTTTCTGGCAATCTTTGCTGTTACGTTGATCTTCTTAACTGGAATCTACCTCCTAGACAAACACAATTCTTATCCCACTTATGAGAGTTATGCAATCAAAATAGTTTTTTACAAGCTTACATTCAGAGACTTCACAATGACTTTTGATTTTCATTTAAAATCTACACAAAGAGCAAAATATTACTTTCTTAGTGCTGGAGAATCTGAGTTCATCATAGCCTATAGCTACAGACTCCCCATTCAAAGCTGTCAGTTCCACAGTATCTTAAAACTATTACATTCAATAAAAACAGAATTCAAGAAAAATTGTTCTCTGTCGCTGGTCAGCATGCATGAAGCCTTAGCACTTTTAAGTATACTTTCTCGAGTAGAAAGCCTACTTCCATTTCATTAACATACAGTTTGCTGTTTTGGTTTGGCTGCCCAGTTTGGGATTCAAACAGCTACCTCAATGAATGGGATTTTAAACTTTTTCAGGGCTAGCCTAGATCTAAGTTCTTTAATTTCTCAGCTTTACTTTCACTGGAGTGGTGGCAGGAATGATAAGAGTGAACGGTAAGAGTTCTGTCACGACTTGCCACTTCTTGTAATAGTTGTTTTCAGTGTCAAATCTAATGGCTGTATTTGTGCATTTATTGCTGCACCATATCTGAATCTGGAAGAATGGTAATAATAGACCAACATAAAAAATAAGGAATTTAGTCATGGCTTTTAGGGCAACTAATTAAGACTGGTTGCAGTAAACAATTTTTAATGCAGTTTTTTTCACTCATCTCAGAATAGGCTGATTATATTATATATGATATATATATATCATATCCATATTGGCTTATAATACATCTGATCTTCAGAAGAAGAACCATTCGTTTTGAATAACGTATGTGCGTGGACAATCTCTGTTTCATTATTTTTTCCCTTAATTTTTCTTCCGTTCTTGCAAAAGACAGTTGCCACCGTGACCAGGAATAAATGATTATCAGATTAAGAAAAAGTCACTAGATTTCCACTCACTTCTCTTATAGACCGATCCCAACCTGTTTGACTTCTATGGGCTTCTGTGGAAATCGCTCACTTCCTGTAATTGAAAAAAGGGCATCTGAAATGAGTGCTATGCTTACTGAGCAGGAAAGGAACGAGTATAGTCCCCATATCATCTTTCTATTCCGTTATCTGTGCGTAGTTCCTCTGCCATCCATTTGAAGAAATGCTTTTCAAAACAAAAGTAACAGCAGAATTGTGAAATACAGATATTACACTGAAACAGTGCGAAGATCTCATGAGTGGCAGCTATGTCTGCAGCTCTGCAGCCTGTTATGGTTTGCCTCTACAAGACTCATCAGTGCGCTGCTTCCAGCTTTCTGGCCGAATTCAGATACAGGGCATGCAGGTGTAATTCTTTAGAAAAGTAATGGGGTTTAAACTGTTTTTGCTAAGACTGCTATTTGACACAGCTGAGATGAACAGGAGTGTTGCTGCACCATATTATGGACATTAACGCTGTCTAAATGTACAAACACTGTTGGCAGGCATCTGGTTAAATCAGTCCAGTGACTGATAACGTGAGGTACAAAAACTTGGACTTAAATACTGCTAATGCATTTCATTTAAAAGTCAGTTGGGCTTTAAAACACTGCTGAGTTTTACACATATAGTATGTGTATAGTATGTCAAATGTGCATGTGGATGCATAAACACGTACAGACAGTACACACAGGTGTGGATATGTAATGGAGATGCAGACAGGGAGGAATGCTTGTCAGAGCAGGTATTTTGGCAATTTGTAAAAACAGCTGATCGGGAAAAAAAAGCAATTGGTCTAGTCAGGTGTGAGGCACAGATGAGACTGATGTTAAACCTTCTAAGAATTCAATACATGGATGCTACAGATTTTGTCCAAAGTCCCGTTAGACCTGATCATTAAACCAGCCCAATAAAACTGTCTCTGTCTCTGTTTGCCCCAGTTTTCCCATCAGCACAGATGTGCAAGGGCTTTAATCTCCAGCACCTCAAAATGCATTTGTCTTTTTTGTCTTCCACAATGCAGTGTGTAGTTCAAAGTCATACCCGCATGCATATCAGTACCCCTGTTCCCTCTGCCACACCGGCTTTCAGCACTTCTACCAGGCTTTGGCCTTATCACCCCGAACCAGTATACGGCCAATACGTCGGCCGAGCCCGGCGGCGGGGCTGAGCGAAACGCCGTCTCGTCGGCTGACGGGAAACAAACACGACCAGCTGTGGCCGCGTCTCTGCCCTGCCCGGCACTAGCGGGGAGAGAAAGACTGCAGGGGGCGCGGCCCCGAGATGGCCGAGGTGCAGGGAAAGAGCCTTCGCGAGCAGCGGGAAACTGAGGGGCGAACTCCGCTCTGCCGCCGGCTCCACTCCGCAGCTTAGCAGCGGCCGCGCCGACTTCCGAGCTCTGCGCTGCGGCTGCTGTCGCAGGCGGCGCGATAAGAATGTCATTGACGTCAGCGAGGCGGCGGCGGGGGGGCCCGTCCTCGGCCTCTTCCTGTGCCTTGCGGCAGCGGGAGGCCTGGCGGGCCGGGGGCGGGGAGCTCGGAGGGTGGTGCGCTCCGAGGGACCCCCTGCTCTCAGCTGAATAAGGCCTGCTGGAGTCCGGCGCGGGTGTGCCGAGCAGAAAGAAGTTAAACCCGTCGTTGTGCTGGAGCCAGAGCGTTACACGTGGATAGCCTGTAGGATAAAAAGGCCTTTACAGAAAAAAATCTGAAATCAGTGCATAGTGGTACTGATCGTCAAGACAAATTCTCTCTTACTGTGGCAGGAATTAAGCTCTGTGCCTCTTCTAAAGGGGAGTGCCCGTTCAGCCATGGAAGTCACGGCCTGTGGCTCAGCACATTCAAGGCTGGTCCCCTCAGTGTTGCTTGTGGAGGCCATGAAATGAACTGCTGGTGGGACATGTCCAAAAACTGCTGGTAGAACAGTCTCTGAGTGGCTGGTAGGACATGTCACTAAGCTGCTGATGGGACACATCCCTGAACGTCTTCTGACTGAAATTGCCTTACAAGTACTCTGCATTTTCCCGATTCGAGATTGGTGTGCTTTCACACAAAGTCATGTGCTCACTGCATCTGAATCTTCCCTAAGTCATGAGTATCCCCATAAAATCCCCAGAGTCATCGATGCAATATCTTTATAGTGTGTCAAAGCAAGATTATGTGTATTTTTCTATCTACAAGCAAATCTCCACCTACTTTTGTCTGACTTCACTCCATAAAAGTTATACCTGTTCCATTTGTCTTATTTATGACTTTATGCCTTTTTTTGTTGAGTAAACATAATGTCCTCATCACCTGTATATTGCCAAAAAATGGTACCAAGAGGGGTAGAATGACAGGTTTCTGTTTCAGGATGGGATTACATTATGATATTTAAAATAAGTATACTTAGGGGTGTTGTTCATTTCTGAAGAATTTGCATGTTTTTATAATAAGTGAGAACACAGCAACAGAGTTGTGAAACAGGCAGATTTCTCATATCTAGAACATTAACACCTGAATGACATTGGCTTGGGATTGACAGCCACCTCAGTCTTTGGAGGTGTTGCAATAGCTTCCAGACATCATGGTGCTAGACACATTCCATCTTCAGAATGCAGTGTGGTTGGGAAGTGTCAACATTATGTCAGTAAAATAAACCATTTCTGCTTACCTAGTCATGGAAGTTTGTAACTGGGTTATAACTGGATGTGGCTTAAGATGCCTAAATTTCCATGGCCTTATGGATGTGGGAATAAATTCAGTTAAACAAAACACTTTCTAACTGATTTCTCAAAAGAGCAGTCTTGCCAAGGGCCTGCATCTTAGGTTAAGATGCGTTGAGCTCTGAGTTTGCTTCACTGTCCTGTTCGTAGCTTTCCTCATCTTAACCCAATGCATCATATATCTGATACTGTTTGAGTATCATATGTGTGTCTTGTTAACAAGTATATACAAAAAAAAGAAGATAATGCTACTTCCCACAAGGAAATTGGCTTAAAACCCTTTCCTAATGACAGTTTTTCTGCAGGTATTCTGCCGCATGAAATAGCAAAGCAAAAGACAAGGGGTACTACCAGTATTCTTTAATTTTGTGCATAACCTGATTTTGTTTACTGTCTAAAATCTCTAGAGGGCATCAGGAGTGTTGTAGTGTATGTTAACTGTTAAGAGTTGCATTTTAATTCAGCAGTCCTTGAAATAAGTCTAGACTGACTCTGGCTTGCTGCGTAATGCTTAGCATGGGTTGTTTGCATGTTATTAAATTGGGTAGCAATGCATGAACTCATTATTAGTTTTTATCTTCCATTTTGGTGATATATTTTGCTCAAAACATCAGACTATAATATAGATGTTTATTTTTATGAATATTGTTCAGGGTAAAAGAGCTTCCAGGAATAGGAGTGGTTGTATTTACATCATTGTACGTATTAAAACATACCCTAGTGATAAAGTAGCAGATTACATGTGCATTATT
The DNA here is from genome assembly GCA_016647715.1 of Pavo muticus. Classification (NCBI taxonomy): domain Eukaryota; kingdom Metazoa; phylum Chordata; class Aves; order Galliformes; family Phasianidae; genus Pavo; species Pavo muticus. The sequence goes on from JACDJE010000499.1 coordinate 355,459, forward strand.
AATATATAAGACAGTTTGCATGGTGTAGCCTAATCCATTTCACCAGGAAATATGTGCTGTAATAAAAGTGTGACTCACACAAGCAGAGGCCTGATTGTGTTTCCCGCTACTACTCAGCCAACATTGACTAGGGTTGCAAAAGATTACGGTCCTTCATGGTCCACTGGCTCCGGCGCGAGCAGCTGTATGAAGCAGTTAGTTGTCCTTGGGTTAGAGCATTCAGCAGTCACCTTCAAGGAAGTTTGCAGAGCAGCTTTCTCGCAACTGTCCTGCCTTTTTTCATGATGTGGCATCTCTTGTCCCAGGACCATTTTAAAAGGCAACAGGACAGTGCTATTTTGTGGCATTTCAGAATTAAGCTATTACACAAAGGAATTTTTTTTTTTTTTTTTTTTTTTTTTTTCTTGGGGGTTAGCATTTATAGTGGAAGAGCTGCATTAAAAAATGAAATCCTATTAAAGGTTAACTGATACAATCAACTTTGGCAAATACTGAGCATGTATATTTCTCCACCAGTTCCATCTCATGCAGCTTCTTAAGTGGAGAATGTGATGACCCTTTGAAACAGTGTCCTGTAAGATACACATATATATTTAATTTGGCTGCTAAATATTTATCCTTTGTTACACAATTAAAAATACAAAGGCAGTAATAGAGGCAGTGAGGTCAGATGAACCTTCTGTGTGAATACATCAAAATAATAAAGATGTCAAAAACATTCTCAAACCCAGGGAAAATTTAAACATTTCATTGATGTTTCCATCACTGTGATACTGTCAGGGAGCCCCAGTCCTAGGCTAGGGTTTATACTGATAACTATACCCGATGATCTGTGTCTCAGAGAGGTTTTAATTTATAATATAGAAGCAGAATTCTAGAAAAGGGTTGATTCAGAAGAAGAGAACAAAGTGATGGTTTATGAAGAGAAGAAAAACAAAAAAACTTTGGCAGTGTTATTTGGCATGAGAGACAGCAGACCCAACATAGTGGCAGCCTCGTTTATGGCAGGTTTTGGTGTTATCTCAGCAGTAGGGAATTTACGGACACAATTTTGGTGAAAGTAATGTGATAGTTTTGCTAACATTTGGGCAAAATGCTGCGTGTGTGAAAGCAGGATGACAGAAATGCAACTGTGTCAGTTCAGAAGTTCACCTCACCTGTCCCTTTTTGCTGTCTTGATGGAAGCCGTCACTTTGGCCATGTAAAGCTGCATCCCAGTGCTATGCACGAACTACTCTCTCTTCTCACTTGAGCTCCAAAATCATTCCTAAGTAGCTGGGCTCTTGTTACTCTTATTGTAATTGCATTGATTTTTACAGCTTTCCTATTGCCTGAAGAAAAGAAAATTAGGCAAGTTATATGCTTGTAGATGTTCCTTGAGCAAGTTAATATACGTACATCACAGGAGCTATTTATTTTCCATATTTGCTTGTGCAAGCCTGAACTATTAGGTTCAGCAAATCAATGCTAACAGCATTAGAAGCAAAAGCAACAGTTTTTAAAGCCTGAAGTGAGTTATTGTTAATCAATAGAAACAATGATATCTAGGATCTTTTTGGCAGTATCTGGAGAAAAATTAGAAAGCCCTTGTCCTGTCGTTAAGCATTTGCATAATTTAAGGTTCTTTGGTGACTTCATTTAAATAATAATAATGAATTGGCCAGTCCTGTCATGAAATCTTGCTCACCCTAAGTTTAAGGAAACTGAAAGAGTGAAAATGGCATGCTTGCTTTATAGTTGTGCTTTTTGCTAGTCAGAGAAACTAGAGTATGTGCTTTTGCATGATTTCCAATAAAAGAAGTAACAGCAGAACAGGATATGAAATAAAAGCATAGCATACAGATTTTGTAATAGCTCAGAAAATGTTCAACAATTAAAACTGTTAGTTATCCACTAAGTTGAGAGAGGTCATTTTAAAGGTCATGTTTCTGCTTAGCTTGAAAATAAAATAATAAAACACTTTTTTCTGCCCTTGGTACTTTGTTTGAACATTAAAAATGCAACTGAAAGGAAACATGAAATCAGTATCTCTTTGTTCCATTAATATTATATTTGCAGGGCTATGTTAACTGTAACAAAAATGTCCTTTTCTGTCAGCAAGTTCCAAAAGACAAAGCAGAAAAATAACAAACAGCAAGAAAAACAAAAAACTAAAACCACCACCACAAGAAAAAAATTGAAAATGCTACCACTTACAGAGTAATAGCTTTTAAAAATTTAATAATCATCCTGCTATGGGTACTGTTGTTTGTTTCAGTGTTGAGGTGGTTTTTTTGTTTAATTGTATGGGGAAAACACAGTCCTTTCTTGTGGACTTTGGACAAATGTATTTCCCTCCACTGCCTGTATCTTGTTTTCTTCGAGCCTGACATCAGACTGTGAGATGACATCATTACAAACCACTAATTAAAATTGTATTGTTGTTTACATTTGAACTTGGCACTCTCTTTGAAGTTTACTGACATTATATATCCTCTCCCTTCTGCTTTTAACTTTCTTACCAGAGGATGTTGGCTGACATTATTCTTTACCTCATTAGTGCCATAAGAGTTGCTGTGGGGTTTTTAATTATCTTGCAGAACGCTTTGGTTTGATAGGAATCTTTCACAGTGTGAAAGAGGCATTGTATGGAATCAGAAAAATATTTGTGTTGTAGTTTCTCCCTGTTCAGTTGCAGTTTGCTTAGCAAATAATAAACAGATTTAACCTTCCACGAAAGCCTTAATTTGTACATGGTGTGGCTAAAGAGCAAGGACTTGAAGCATAGGCTGTACTTTGGTGGGAATTTGTTTTCCAATCTTTATTCAAAAGAAAGATTAAATAATTGAAATCACAATCCTTTTGAAGGAAATTTATACTTGGAGCAAAGGAGAAATTAAACTTGGACTTAGCACTACTCTGTTATCTTGTGGATGTTAATGGCAATTTCTAGTTAAGCGTTTGTGGAAAGAAAGCATATATACTCCAGCAGACATAGCAGAACAGACTCAGTAAGACACAGTGGGGCAGACTGGACTTAAGTGTGCAAGTGCACAGATGCTAAACCACTTTCTGGCATCAGGTCTTTCAATGACTGTGTGAGGCAAGGTTTTGAATCTTAGCCTTTCATCACTGACTGGCTTTACGTGCTTTGTTGCTCTGAATGGGGTGAGTTTGGGTGAGCGGTTCTACATGTTTACACACATTAGAGAGCTTTAACCGTGTGTTTGTTGTTACACTTGTGAACAGTGGTGAAAATGCTAATCTGAATAGATCAGGCAATGCTCCTGAGTGGGGTTTTTTAAGGCAGAGTGGTGCAATGATGTCCTCTGTAGTTTATGTCTAGGGGGTATAATCTGATGATCTGTGTAAAACCAAGAGGAAAATACCGCACCAGAATCCTCGCTAATGAATTTGGGACACAGCCAGGCTTGTAGTTTCTGTTTAAAAAGAAACTGATATTAAAGGTGTAAGGTAAATTATTTAATTATGAAAAATAGTGAATGGAAGTACTCTGAATTGTTTCTAATCATGATTATACAAAAAACTACCTGCATTGGCATTAAAGTAGGTGAGAAACTGTGGTGAATTTGAAAGTCTGGAAGAATGAACCTCAGTCTTGTTTTGGGGCAACACCAAGTGTGAGGATTCAAGGACAGAGCCCTTTGTCACAATGACCTATGGAGGATGTGATGTGAAATACAGCATTGCTGGTCTAACCCAAAACAGCCCTTTTCTTATAGGCGTCAGTGATCTGTAGGTTTCCCAAAGCTCTTAAAATGTGAATTAGCAATTCTGGGGGATGTGCTTTAGCTATGCCTTCATATGTGTTAGGATTGAATCATTTGGACGCTTATAATAGAACAATAAAACTTCTGACTTCTGACTGATTCAGGACGAGTTTTAGTTGACAGGAACTGCATTTGTGGTGGATTAGCTGAGCTTATTTCCTGGTCACACATATAGGCCACATGCTTTGGTGTGCTCTCATCCCATCAATCAGCCCATTCCTGATGATGTAGTATATTATAGTAATACAGTTTATATTTGAGATCAAATTGGATATTATAGCATGTGGCTGAAATGTGTCATCTGTTCCTCATGAAACCATAATTTACGTCTTCAAAAAATACTGTGAAAATGAGAAACTTAACTTTTGTTTTCTTGAACTTCTCATGTCTTCATAGAAAAACAGAGAAAATTTCTCTAGAAATGCTTTAGTTTTAGGATTTTCTGTGTCATGTTTGGTTACATAGCCCAAGCATCTGAATGTTTTTGCTATGCTGATTACTTTGATTAAAAGCTTATAAACTAGATGTCGTCATTTTTTGTTTTCTGCCCAAGTTAATTGCACGGTCCCCTTTAACATTGGCACCAATGGGCTTATTTTCTTTGCCAAAACTTTGGTTTTTTTTGAGGCCTGACGTAGGACTGCTGTGTGATGACTATTGTAAGCCATTAATTGCATTTATACCACCAAATTGTGACCCATGTTAGCACAAAGGCAACACAACAAGTATATCATATTCCCTCTGAATGCTACAGAGATTGCATTTCTTCTCACATCCTCTTCCTTCAGACTTTCTTCATTCTGCTTCACTGTTTTGCTAACAGTGAAGTTATTCTTATGATAAGCAAGCAGATCTTAATTCTTTAATTTGATTCCCTAGCTGCCGCAAGTGGATAGCTCCTTTATTCTTATTTATTACAGCAGATATAAATGGAACACTTGCTCCTTTCCCAAGCATAACATTTTGCTCATTTGGGTACATTAAAGACTGTCATTCAAATATCACAGCCCTTGGTGGTGCAGTGTTATGGAACATTTGAGTTAGATATATCTTTTATTGTCTCTTAGTGCTTGTCGTCACTACCATATTAAATTGAGCTGCAAGCCAGATTGTGCCCAAAAGTGATTATGTGTGACTTGGGCTGCAGGTGTAATTATGCCCCCCAAAGAATTTTCATATTATGAAGAAAAATAGAAGATTTTGAAAACTAAATCATACCTAGGAACATTCTTGTCGCTTCTGAGGCAGAGTGATCTCCATGTAAAGTCCTGGACAGCATTCCAGAAACCCGGCTCCTAGTCACAGTTGTGGGACGAACAAGGTAGGTGGTATTGAGTTGGGCACCTTATTTTGCCTCTTTGTACTTCTGTGTCTGTTGGAATACGGATATCTTAGATCATGAACTGTCTCTAATCTAATGCACTACAGTTATTAGCACTAGAGACAAAAGTTCAGTTGGAGTTCTGTGATTTTTTATAGTCTGTAATAAGTAGCTCCACTGACACCAACTAGTGACCAAACTTCTATAGGAATATGCAAGTAATTTCCATAAAAATTTAGCTACTTCATTTATTTTTTTTTTTCAGGTAATGTCCTCACTTTATTGCTCTACAGTATAACATAAAGAGTTACTATTTAACTTATCAGTCTATCCAAAGTGAATTTTAGCTGATCTTCTTTCTTGCAAAGTGCTACAATGATAACACCTCTGAGCAGATGAATGCTACTGTATCTGAAATCGTCTTTGGTCCAAAAGGTAGTATATTTTTTTCCATTTGATCTTCATCTGCAAGTATTTAAAGGATTTATGACTGTGTTCTTTTGATGTGGCACAACTCCACACATAAATGATGGGGAGCTGGAAGGCGCAGTGGGAATGCTTGCCAAGAATAATTGGCTTCTGCATTGTGGAACAGGTCAACTATTGTGAGTATTGCAGTATGTAATTTGGATGTGCATGTTACTTGTAGTTCAAAGTATTTCAGTAGTCCACCGTGGCAAGCTGAGGGTCCTGTTGGCTTGCTTAAGTTTATTAAACAAGCTACATGCAGCACTTGAGAAAAAGATTGTCATTTCCAGCTATAGTCATGCGTTTCTTTGAAATAGATGGGATTTAACCTGAATCATTTTTCTGTCCATTTGCTTTTCTAATGGTTGTCATGTTCTGCCGGTCATTCTTGTTATTTTCTGTTAAATCTAAAAATCAATTTTCTGGTTCATGGAGGTTCATGGCAAGGACAGTTGTGCATTGTGTGGCTTGCTTAAAAAAATAAATTGTTAGATTTGATATTACCTATTGAACCTTAGCAATATTCTCGGAAACAGGTTTGTGACATTTCAGATTTGTGATCTGTAGAATGTAGAGACCCAGGAACTCTTTGGTCAGCTTAATCTGTTTTCAGATAAATTAATCTATCTTGTCTTCAAAGAATTTTTATATCCCTCTCTTCATGTATACATATTCCTTTAGACTATGTTCTCCTTCAACTTCAAGGGATTTGAGAGAAAGATTTTATTTCTCTTTATACTAGAGGAAGAACTCAAAGGCTTTAAAATGCATAGGTCTTTTACCTACCCACAGTCAAAACTGGCAATTTTCTGAGCTATTGAAGCACCAATATCAAGCTATTTTGGCAGCCCCACTTCAGCAGAGAGAAACTGATGCAGCAGCCAAAGAAGTGGTCTTTTTGCCCTATTGCTCATACTAGCTTTTATTGAGATCACTTTGCAGTTTATTTTAAGCACTTACATTTTTCTTGCACAATTTAATCCTCTACCAGTCTTCAACCACTTGTCTAATCTCACAAGAAAATGTGGCCTGTGAAGTTTGCTTTAATAATTTGATATATTTATTTAGCTACTTACTTGTGAAATTGAATTCAGTTGTCTTAGCATGCTTTAGCACATTTATGTAAACAATGCAAGCCTTTGGTCACATCCTCACCGTCAGTAAATGAGTGTACTCTCATTAAAATCCCTGGTATCTGCCTATTGACAAAGATGTAGCCTTCTTTTCTTTTCTTTCCTTTTCTTTCCTTTTCTTTCCTTTTCTTTCCTTTTCTTTCCTTTTCTTTTCTTTTCTTTCCTTTTCTTTCCTTTCCTTTCCTTTTCTTTTCTTTTCTTTTCTTTTCTTTTCTTTTCTTTTCTTTTCTTTTCTTTTCTTTTCTTTTCTTTTCT
>JACDJE010000499.1:374178-385724 GCA_016647715.1 Pavo muticus
CTGTTTTTTTTTTTTTTCATCACGACAGAATACAGTTCACAACTGAAGATATTTTCTTTGAAACTGTGAAATTCTCCCTGCTGGCAGAAAATCACAGATCACTTTTACCAGATCTCCCAGACCGGGACAACTGATAATTCTATTATGGCAGTGTCTGTATCTTCCTGTTGCCTTCATATTTACACCTTGAGTTGCAGAAATTTAATTGTTTTGCCCTTGAAATACAGGGATTGTAGATTTCTGCTTAGTTTTGTGTTCTGGAAGAGGAAGTGCACTTCTTGTATATTGGTACAGAGCTGCAAGATCTATTTACAGGTTTGTACATAAAGAAGAAAGAGATAACCCACAGTGAAGAAAAAATAGTTACTCATGTAGGTTTATTCCAGTATTTTATTTAAGACCCATATAGATGAGAAACTCTTGAAGAGCTGGTGTTTTAAAATTGGAGCAGCTGTAGCTCACCTGGTAAAAGATATCCTGGAAAAGATTATTAGCAAACCTCATTTTTCAAAGAAAAAAAATAACCTGTTGGTATGTTGAAATTTACTCTTTGCACAGATGAGTGTGCTAAGATTAAGCACAGTCAGCTTTTAATGACAAATTGAGTCACAAAGTCTATTTCTTTATTCCACAGTGCTCTTCCTTGCTGTTAGGAAGTCAAACATTTTGAGAAACAAGCTTTTGATTCTTTCTCTTGCCAAGTTTCCTTTTGCAACAACAATGAGGAACCATTAGTGTTCCTTCATTCTCCCCTCGTCAGCACCTGTGGCAATTGCCTCTGGTCATATCCCAGATCCATTGTATCTGGGATATCCAGATGCATCCAGTGTAGCTGATTACCTTCAGGGGTTCAGAAATCTTGCTGGTTTTTGATAGAAAACATAATTTTCAAAATCTCTAATTTTTGATTGAATTTTACAAACATCACTGAGAAAAAATTTTGAGCCCTTGTAGAGAGCATTATAAGAAGAGCACTACAAGGGCATTCCCAGACTGAAGTACCTCCCCATCCAGGTTATCAGGGAAGGATCACAGACAAAGCAGTTGAGGTGTGCATCTCAGTATCTCCTCCTGGAGCTGCACTACTTGTATAGATAAATAAAGCCTTGAACCACAGAGATATACCGATCATTTGCAGGGCTAATAGGTGAAAAGCTTCCTCTTTGTTATGTATCCATACTAGAAGGGCTTCTGCAGAACGAAACTGAAACCCACCTTGAAAATAGTCAACAATCCTACATTCAGGATGCTTGTACAGGATGTGGGAAACCGTACTACAACATTTTGAGCCTTGTCTGTTTCAGGACAGTTGCATAATGATCAGACTGTTAGATATTTTACGGTAAGAATTTGTGTAATTTCATTTTAGAAAAAAATAAAAAATAAAACTTCGAACCACTTTGATGTCACTGTTCTGCAGAGCAGGATTTATCAATGTCTGTGTGTAGATGTTTTTTTGAAATCTCAAAAATTTTAAGAAATTAAAAAATTTTCTTATCATTTCTCCTTTGGATCTATACCCATAGGAGGTGAAAAGAACACGCTGGGCAATCTTCCTCAGTACATAAACCCCAGAAACAGATATATTAATGATTAGAGTTATGTATCTTGCCTTCACATTTTATTTATCACTCTGCTTTCGATCTCTTCATCTGCCTAAAAGGTGGGGACAGAGATCATCAGTGAACATGGAGGACTGTGACACCATTTAAATCAGCACTGAACAGTTGGCTCAGGGCTTTTTCTAAAAGAAAATACTGGGGAAAAAATTCCTTCTTTGAGTTTCAGGGAAATTAACTATTAATGAATATTGTGAAAGAGCTGGAATTTGCTGTAAGGGAAAGACTGACAAAGTATTTGTCGAGTTTTCAATTTGACGCATGGAGGAGCAGGTTGAGCTGTCCTGTGGTTTTGCTGGATGACGTTCGTCCACTGCATACCTGTAATCCAAAACAAACCCTCTCCCTGCCTGGCATTTTCACAGCAGCAAAAACAGTGACTGATACTTTCAGGGTCAGCTTGAGGGTTGGTAGCCTCTGTGATAATTTCCTGAGACATTATGACACAGAAGTGTAGCAGAAAGCATGATTGACTCATTGTCCAGTATAAAGAAACTGCATGACTAACATAGTTCATTCAGTTTAAACTGTAGGTTTCTTATCTATGACACAAATGTAATAACGGTTATGGGTATCTGACTTCCAGGGGAGTGTGTTCTTCCACAAAAAAACAAATAATCAAACTGGTAGAAACATTATTCTCTTAAAAACAGCATAAATAGGAAGTGAGTTTATGCTTTAAAAATGAGAGAATCATGAGAGAAGACAGGCTTGATGGCTTTGCATCATCTATTATATAAATGCCATCTAATCCTGAATGAGCTCTGGGCACTAGAAATATTTTCAATATACTAACAAGTGATGACAATGAACCAAAAGAGATTAGACAAACATTTAATATTACAGTAAACATTCTGTTAGAATTGGAATGCTGCAGGAGACAGGAGATGCAGTAGATGACCAGCAGGTTTTATTGAGTAAGGATCTGATTCAGCGCATACTCATTGGGAATAATTCACAAGAGTATTCATGCAGACAGGAAATTCATTTTTCTATTATCTTTAGAAGGTCACAAGAGTCCACCGATACTGATGCTGATTCAGACAGCACTTGACTTGTGAGGGAGGCTTTAAGAACAAAATAAATATTGAAGCTGAATGAGGTGTTTATTGGTTGCCTGTGTTCTTGGTTCGTGGAAGAGTGCAGAAGTGTAGCCATTTGTCGCCTGTAAACACAGCCCAGCTAATTGCCTGTGAAGGGAAGGAGAACGGTTCATAGAAGGGAAGAAGGAAAACTAATCCCTGCTACTGTCCTTTCTGCTGCTTTCAGGAGTGAAGTTGTAGTTGACTCTTCTACTTCTCTATTTGCTTTAATGAAAAGAGAGCAGGATTTCTACTGCCTAACTAGGGCAAGACTAAGAGCTTTTCTCTCTCCTGCATCTCCAGGGCCCCGTAATGCCCTGATAAAGCCTAGATTCCAGCTGCTCTCTCTCACCATCAGTTCATTTAGTTTATCTTATCAATACTGTGCAAATCTGGCTCAAATTAGAATTACCACCAGGAATACACAGGATGTTTTTTAGCATTTTTTCCTTAGGAAAAAAAAAAAAGATATGTATTAACTTTTGAAATAACTGACCCGTGGTAGCTAAGTCTGATAGCAAGGTAGTGATTTACTAAGTTTATTTAATGTAATATGGAAATGGGCAGCTATATGCAGGACCCTACTAACAGTGCCTTTTAAGAAAAAAAAATACAGTTTGAGGATACTTCTTGTTAGACACCAGAGAATCTGCATGGAAAAGAGCCAGTGTGAGTGTTAAAATTCTTGGAAAGCTTTCCCTCAGCTTTCTTATTTTATCAGACACGGGGAATTCTATTGGGGTTTCTTTGGCAAGTCCAGCTGAAGCTTTTTCCAAATTTTGGCATTTATAATTTTGGATATATTGTGAGCTTAGTCTGCACCGGTAGGTGTTGTTAAGTATCAGCCAGGGGACACAAAAGCTTAGGAAAACAAGTTTTGCTAGTTCTGATAAACACAGACATCTCTATTTTTATTTTATTTCATGATGATTTCTGAGTAGACACTTTCTTTTGAAAAAGAAACATGGATTCTTAAATTCTTTCCCAAGATAAGGCTTCTAGATTACAGATTTCAGCTCATTCTAAATAAATTTCAATTGGTAATAAAAATGTTGTGATGGCACAGGTCTTGGAGCTATTGGAATCTCAGACAAAACCATCAGTAATCAGCTTAAAAGTGGTCTGTGGTTTCTAATGGGCTCATATTGTATTTTTGTTTGTTTGTTTTGTTTTGGCTTGATTTGGCTTGATTTTTTTTATTTATTTTTTTTTTTTTACAAAAACCTGAGCTGTTCTTTTGTGTTCTGATTACATGCTCTAAGGAAGCAGGAAATCAGAATTGTTAGTACGTCTTTTTGACAGTGAAGTTTTCCATGCATAAGTGTAGTGATTTGTATTTCACGTTGTTTTCCTTATGCCAAAGATAATCTAGAAGAGTTCAGCATGTCAGAAAAATGTTCATGAGGACAATGTAATATCCTTTGATCTCTGCTGCTAGGATCAGGCACTGTTACAGAGAAGCAAACATGGGAGTGTGACATCTTGAATCACACACTTTTTGCCAAAATGGCTTTTATTTTCTCAACTGCTAATTTAATTTTGTTCTATCTTGAAAATCTGTCCCTTCTCTCATTATGCTGAAACAACGGCAGTACAGTACTCAGATACAAACTGTAGGGGAAACTGATACTGAGGAACCAGCACCTAAGATTTTGTATCATACAAGAAATAGGACTTGAAAACAGCCTGAAAAATAACCCAGTACTGGACTCAGTGTCCAAGAGTCCTAGAATCAACCCAATTACAACTCTGGGGAAAAGAAAGAAATTTTTAAAGGTACAGACTTTTTCTCAAAACGTAGTTTGTTCATAAAAAGAAAACAATAAAAATGCATGCCAGGGGTGTTTTGCTGCAATGCTACTTGAAAACATTAGACAAGCTTTCCTCTTCATTTTGGGCAAGGTTTGTTGCTTTTTGAGAAGGCTTGCTTCTTTTGCCAGTGAGTTCTTTTGGCAGGTTCTTATAGACAGTGCAGAAGTGTAGGAACATTCTTGTCCTATTAGTAGGAAGATACAGTCCTTTGCTAAAAGCAGCTAGAGATGAAAAGAGCACTAGGAAGGGATGTATGGTAGCAGAAGTTCATTTGGCCTCATGGGATTTTTGATAAAAGCTAGAAGTTGAAACAAACATTCATACTGCAAACATTTTGATGCACTCTGTCATTAAAGCAGTAAATTATTGTAATATGATGTATATATTAAGTTCTCTTGTTTGGCTTCAGTGAAAGGATGTTTTTTTCTGATTGTCTGCTGTATTACTCTGGCATGGCAAGATTGTACCTTGGGATGAATTTGCAAATAATTAATGCAGAAATACTTATAGACTCCACCACAAATTATACTGGTATGAGTGACTTAGTTCCAACGCTTCTTCCAAGAAGCAAACCAAATATCTAACAGAAAAAAAAATGTCAAAAAAACCACTAAAAGTAAAATCCCCATCTCCACGCAATGGAACTGAACTTCATAGTGAGAATCTGATTACGTGGCTCTCCTATATATATATTTTTTTAAGAGTCAAAGGTGTCTTATTTACTCTGAACTACTTAGCTGATTTTGTAAGAATGTAAGTATGTTATTCATGCTTTTGTCCCTGAAATGTGCAGTGTGGGGTATAAATAAATTGTTACATAGCATACATCTTCATGTATGCTCTGTTCTCTGACACCACGAGGCAGTGACAAGAACTTGGCTAAAAAGCTCTTTTTTGCCCTATGAAAATAGAAGTGATAATTCCTTTATGCCCCCATTTAATTTGTGGTTTTTTTTTTNTTGTAAGCAGTGAGCTTAGCAAAGTTTCATTTTCTAAGGATCCATTCTGGTGAATAGATTCCTTCATGTTTAATAGATGCAGCTACCAATGGAGCTGTTTCTTACCAAAGTATAGCCCTCCTCTCCTTCACAGCTTCTTTGTGGTTCACGTGAAGCGAGCACACTCTCCATGACTTGGTACAGCAGTGGCATTAAGAAAGATTTACCCTTTAGCTGGTGACTTGTTTTCAAGATCACGTTTGAGATGTTTACACCTCTGTTAGGTTTCCTTCAGTATGAACAAAAGATTTAAATATAAGCAGACATCCATCAACTAAAAGCAAAAGTATTTTGTGAATTCCTTCCACTCGTTTGTACTAGTACAGTGTGTGTCTTTGAATATAGCCAAAGGGCTGGTGTTCTGGAAAGCTTCTTTTCCTCTTTTTTATTTTTTTTTCTGGATCATAGAGGTAGTTTCTGATACAAGAAGATGCTTTGAATTTTTTAAGTAATGCTAGTGAAAAAGTAAAGGTTTTCACACTTTTCATGGAGCCTGGGGCGTAAACAAGGATTACTTTAACAATAGAGATGAATTAAGCAAGAGATAACTTTATTTTCTTGTGTATTTCCTGAATAAATGGGAATACAATAAAGTATACAGAAATTTTATGGGGCTGCAGGAATAACATTGTAGGAAAGTCACCAAACATTCATTGTGTCATCTTGTAAGAAATAATTATTTTTCAGTTTAACGTTTTAATAATTAGAGTAACCAATGGAGTTGTTCTCAAGCTGAATTAAGTCTAAATACATTTAGGAGCACCACAGGTCTTTCTTTGATTTCTGGTTAAGTTTTCAGGGAAATATTGCTATTTAAAGCCACAGGCAGATGTCCTCTTTCAGGTTCCTGTCACAGAGGTTACTACAGGCTGCTAAAAGTTACTGCCCAAATTTATCTCGCAGTGAAGTATTTTCTTTGTGTGCTTCCTAGTATGGTCAAGACAAAATCAGCTAATTCAGCTCAGATTAGCAGTTTTAACTGTTTGAGCTGCCTTAGCTCTTTTTTCCTTCAACCTTTTTTTTTTTTTTTTTTTTTTTTTTTTTTTTTTTTTTTTGACACAGATTGTCTCCCGACTTGTCCTTCCACTTCAACACCAGTTGGTCACCACCATGATTTCCATCCCACTATATCATTTGAATGCAACTTTTAGATCTAATCTAGATAATTAAAAAAAATGTTCTTTGGTGCCTGTTTGTACACACATATGAATGTAAAATATGTGGAAAAGTACTCAAAAGTCTTAGTATGATTTCAGGGAAATGATGAATGAAACTTGAGGGATCTCTTCTGTTAAATCTCTTAGAGAAGGAACAATTATTTTTACTCAAATAAATTAGCCACTGTATTTGTAAATCCCCCCAAAAATTGTTTCTATGTTTACAGTGGGAGCATTACTCTTTTCTTTGTAATAAGGGCAAGGATACAGACACTTAAGTAAAGAATACACTTGTAACCCAGAGCTGAGATAGATATGCCCAAGATCTATTTTTCAGGTAGTGTTCCCACTTTGAATTATGCTGTGCACTGAATTAACACTGTTTTAAAATTATTCTCACAAACATCTGATACAACAGAGGAATTATCATAAATACTTCAGTTATAGTAAGAACCCTCAAGATGAGTGATTTCATAGGTTGTGCACCCAAAGAATTTAGGATGACTACCAACCATTTGCTTTGATACAAACCTACCCACACAAATTTGTATTCACATTGATAGTTTCAGGATGTTTACAGCCAAAATACATATTGTATTTTTTGCTATGACCTACTCTGGCTATTACTGTACTATATACTTTTATATAAACAAATAAAGTACAAGCCAAACTTTCACTGTTTGCATAACATTACTGGTAGCATCAAAAGCTCACAATCATGTGCATACCAAGCAGGAGTCTAGACAATGTTCAGACACCACATGTAAGAACCCGTATGTTAATGTAATCACTCTAAAAATAGATCTTATGCTAATTCAAAAACCACCATCTTTAGTGTTCAGAACAACCCTGTCTTCCCTGCCTTTTGTTTTTAAGCTCTTTTTGCTTAATTGGCAAACTTTCAGTAATTACTGGTAACAACATTTTTTAAATACGTTTTATGCCTGATTCCAGATCAATTCTTTTCTAATAATCTTGACTGTTTCGTCTTGGAGATGAAAGCTTGCTGCTTTGTTGACTCCTAAAGGAAATCCTCCATATTTTTTCATAAATTTCTGTGAAACAAGATGTAATTATGACAGAAAAGACATCAAAGTGAAGGTATGGTAAATGCAGATACACAGTACCTATAAACAACAATGCCTTAAGACTCGGAAAGAAGTTTTCTTAGAAGGTGAGAAAGGAGGAAGGAAGATAATAAAAGGTGTTATCAGTTCACACAGTACATGTGTGCATATGCTAAAAAAAGCCACCANATTCATGCTTTTGTCCCTGAAATGTGCAGTGTGGGGTATAAATAAATTGTTACATAGCATACATCTTCATGTATGCTCTGTTCTCTGACACCACGAGGCAGTGACAAGAACTTGGCTAAAAAGCTCTTTTTTGCCCTATGAAAATAGAAGTGATAATTCCTTTATGCCCCCATTTAATTTGTGGTTTTTTTTTTTTTCTATGTGCTTCTCTATATGTAGCTTTATTTTTATGATACAGAAGTAATCATGTATTGACAAGCTTTGCACAACTGGACTTTATCATTTTGTTACTATTATTACTTGGAGGTTACAGCATTTTCTGTTCAAGAAGATAGACTGGCTTCCACAGCTAAAGGCAGAAGCTACTGACATTGTGTAAAGCAGTACACTGGGATAGCCCTACAGCTCATTGTACTCTGAAAGACTAGTCCTCATCCTCAAGGCTTAGTCTGTCTGTGCGTAAGGCTACTAGCCAGTACAAAGGATTTTTATTCACTAGAATGGAAACTTGGAGACATTCCTGGCATGGAAGAAAGTGAGTGTTCGGAGTGGAAACATCAAAAAAGCTTCTGATAAATCTGCTGCAGCTGAGTTGTCTGCCCAGATGCTCATTCCAAAATCTGATCAAGAGTATTCTGTCTTACTTGTGATTATGAGGGGATACATTCAGATTTCTTGTTGCCAAACAAAAATATCCTTCATAATCTCATTTGGTCAACAACATGACTGTATGTGAACACTCCACAAAGAAAGCCTTTGAGTCACAGTAAGAATTTCTCAGTAATACCTAAATACAACTTTTTTTTTCTTTAATTCAGTTCTGAAAGGGGTATCTGTGAAAACAGATGCAATTTCTATGCTGAGTCAGTGTTAATATGGCTATGTATAACAGCAGGAACCAATGTTGACTAAAACATCAAAGACGCTTCAATATATAGGCCATCAGTTAAGGATACTAACATCCTCATTTACTGAAGAATTCTTATTTCAAACCAGAGAATTTTTTTTTTTTTTTTCTCTTAAAATGCTGCAATGATAAGATAAACTGAAATCCTTGGCCCTGTAATTCTACTGCTCCAAATTTCAATCTTACACTATGCAGAAGATCAGGAAGATGGTCAGTAAATTCGGGTAAGATGTTGAGGGTCTGTGTCTGATGGAAGATCTTTAGCTTGTCATTATTTAAAATAGTCTGGAGGTTTTCAGACTTTCTGCCAGCATCCTCAAAAGACAATATACGTGCTGAGCCCATCTGGAGCACACCACTGCTTGGCTGCAACCATGTCTCGCCCCATGGATGTTCTTGTTTTAAGGCAACACAGTAGCTGATGCCCTGGGCTGTGTGCTTGCTGAGTCAACTCTTTTCCAGCCTCTTTGCATCACTTAATCCCAACTGATCAGACAACAAAGAAGAATCTGTACTTACGTTTTCCTAGTGTTGTGCTGAAATTACTTAAAGTGCTGAGAAGGTTACTCTGAGTGCACTTGAATTCATAGAAAAATGCAGCATTGCTTTTTGTTCTCTAGGAATGTAAGTGTGCTGTATATGGAAACCACGACAAAATATTTAATAAGGAGGACATCATTCCTAATATGTGTAATATGGTAATTTCCCCAGAAGTAGTTCCTGAAGAAGAGCATCAACAAAAGCACAGCTATTTCTGATGTTGTATTAGGAGCTGTGCTAAGAATCAAGTCTTCTACAAAAACAGACAGTGGAACATCCTTTTTAAAAGAGATGTTTGTACAGCATCACATGCTTATGGCTGATCTTTTTGCTAGACTCTAGACTTTTTATTTTTTTTTTAGCTGTGTCTGATATTGAAAGTTACATGTGGTGGGATTGTTTGAATCTGTGAACTGTGAAGAGAACATTTGCTACCACTTCCTTTTTTCTAAAAGCATACAAAAAGTAGCATGCAAATTTTTAAAGCAAGTGCTGTTAAACTGTATTTCTCCCCCTCTTATTAAGGCCTGATTAATTACAATAAGAACTTTTGAAATGTCTGAAAATTGTCATTTACTAAAGTTAATGCTTGGTCATGTGCCTTTGCCAAAAAAACTGATTAGTTTATCAGTCCTGCCTGGAAGTGAGTTAAGGTGCTTCCCTAGAGGTAACAGAGAGGTCAGAAACGATGTTCTGAAGCAGTCAAGAGTGCATGGGTGATGACTTTTTAATTATTTTTAGCATAGTGGTGACAAGGTGTTATACTTGAAAAGCTGTTAACCTAGACAACATTTTCCACCATGGTATGTAACAACAGTGTGGGCCTTGATTAGAGCTTCAGGACTGTTTAGGAAATCTTTCCTTATGATTCTGCTCTTCAGAACTGCTGGAGCAGAGGGGAGTTCTTGTTTGATGAGGACTTCAGTCGTTGTTTAGAGTTCCTTTCTCACTTGTGAATATGGTAATCAGCTCAGGAGTCTGTGAGAAAGTCCTTGGGTGACAGGACTGCCTTGTGGGCAATGCATTCTGGCCCAAAAGGGGGAGCAGATTCTGGATATATTGGGAAGACAGGCACTATGTAAAGATTCCTAAATGCAAAGTGCTTTTGTAAATGTATGTTGTCCCTACTTCTTGTTGCTAACAAGAAGTTTAAGCTTGAAAATAAATAACAAACTGTGCATTTTATTACTTTTACCGAACTGTGATATCTTTCAAGTTCATTCTGTTGCTTTCATATTCCTTGGAAAAATCTCTCTGTTACAGTCTTAAGAAAAGATGATACTTACTTGCAAAGAAAAACATGAGTTTCCCAGTATCTTATTTTCAAGAACTGCTGAAGGTCAGGCCGCAGGCTAGCAGCAAAATAGTTTTGCACAGATTCGTTTTACCTCACTTCATTATATGTGTTATCCTCAGTGAAATCATTGTATAAGGTCATCAGATAACTATGCATATGTTAACTTCCTCTCTGCTTTATCAAAAGCATTTAACACAACACACTTGCAAACGTACTGTAAACAAAGTGATTTCTATTTCCAGTATGGATCTTGATGAAATCTGCACTGTTAGGTCAATGCCAGGCAACTTTAAGAGCAAGCTGCAGTTGCTACTCTTTAAAAATAATATACAAAGCCTGTGAGCTGTGGTGTCTGCTGCACTGCAGGCACTCACACATTCCCTTTTGATGGATAAATGTTCTGGGAAATCCTGACTTTAGGTGCCATGTGATTTTTTTAGATCAGATATAGCAATTATAGTAAGCATACTATAAGCATACACGTTTAAAATACAGTATCCACAATTCAGTGGGAATGGGGTTTGGTGCATATCAGTGTCCTGTTTGCTGAGGTGACAGATTAACCATGGTGTGGGCAAGCACTGCAGCATTTCCCTAAAATGCTTCTGCCAGTTAATGTCAATCCAGACTTATCCTTTTGCCAAAGGAAATGGACATTATTCAAAATTCTGAGGTGTTTTTGAACCAGCCCACAGTTATGCAAAGTTGAACAGATTTGGAGGAACCCAAAAGTCTGGAGCATGAGCTGTGCAATGTAAAAGGATACAAATCTGATATTCTAGATGTTGAATAATAATGCACTCATCTATTGGGAACTAATCCATGCTGGAATGTATTATTTTAAAAGGAGTTTTAGCTAATTTGGTTGCCTGATTTGT